>VYZP01015083.1:0-43677 GCA_013400635.1 Hypocryptadius cinnamomeus | reverse complement strand
GCCTGTGTGCTGAGGGTGTGAGGGGGAAGCCGCGTGCAGCGTTAGTGCGCCATTCACCGAAATTTGTACTTGTTTCGTCGTGAGCTTTTATTGTGGTGATTATTATTATTGTTACTATTATTGTTGGGGTTTTTTAGGTGTAGGGGTAAGGCCCAGTGTGGTCTGTGCAGAAGCACCGTGCCTAGTGCCACCCACTGTGTCCCTCACAAGCCACCCCCCCAACCCCTCACGTTTCTGTCCCCCTCAAAAGCCACCACTGTCCCCATCAAAAGTCACTGACTTCTCCAAGCCACCCAAAATGCCATTCACTACCCATTAAACCCCTCCCAAGCCACCCAGTGTCCCTCAAAAAACACCCACTGTCCCTCAAAAGCCACCCTCCAACACCTCAAAAGCCACCCACTGTCCCCCTCCCAAGCCAGCCCACCACCCTCTGTTGCCATCAGGGACACACATGCCCAGATCCCGGTGGGTTTTGGCTCAGTCCCTTTGTAACTGCTGATTTGAAAAAAAAAATAATGGCCATTATCATTGCTTTAGGCTGGCTTCTCATCGTGATTATCCGCTTTGAATTAAATACTTGAATGGGGCTTTATGTGTCAAAATGCAAGTATTAAAATAGAAATTAAGAATTACAAGATTCCTCTTGTTTTTGTCGAAAACTAATCTGGCGCGTTATCTTTTCATTAAGGACAGCTCTAGAGATTAGCATCTAATCCCATACATGTTTTCAGTGTGCTTTCAGATATCCCACCTAAGTCACAAATACTCTGAAGCAGCTGTAGAATCCCTGGAGTGTTTTTAGGGATGCTTTTAAGCCTTTTTTTGCCAAGGTTTTCTTGCAATTGGGCTAAAACCCACGCAAGGGAAGGAGATGTACCTTACTGGGTCTGACTCCTTTTTCCCCTCTCCAGCTCTTGGGGGTTTGTTTTGTCATTGCTGGCTCTTTTGGTAGCTTTGGAAACTGGAGAAGCTGCTTGTGAAAGGAGTGGGGTTTTTTTCACTCAGGGACTCGTGCCCTGATGCAAGAGTGGCTCTGTGAGCCAGCACAAAACCCCAGCAAGCTCTTTGGAAGAGTTCCCTGCTCTGGTTTGCTGTGCAGACAACTGCTCTGGCACGGGGGCTGCTGTGGTGATGGGAACAAACAACTGGGAAAGCACTTGCATCTGTTCCCATAAACCAGTTTGTGCAGTGAGGCTGCCTCTGCTGCCAGGGGAGGATTTGGGGAGCTAACCTGAGCTTGCTTGCTTTTTTTTTTTTTTTTTTTTCTCCTCATGTGTACTAAGTTACTTCTCAGCCAAGCAGGAACTAGTTGGTCTTGCATAATTTCTCCTCTGTGCTTCTCCAAAAGGGCCTGTGACACAGATGGAGGATCTCTGTCCCAGAATTACCCTGCTGAAAGGTGGTCTTACACATGTGTGTGTGTCTTGCTGTGCAGGTATTTATTACCAGTATTTTTAATTTGTCAGGTTCCCTAGTGAAAGTGCAGCCAGTAGAACAGAGCCCATGCAGTGGCTTGTATAATTCTGTTGGAGCGTGTCCAGAAGAGGCCACAAAGTTGATAAGAGGACTGGGGCACCTCCCCTACAGAGACAGGCTGGGAAAATTGGGGTGTTCATCCTGAAGAAGGTTGTGTGCAGACCTCAAAACACCTTTCAGAATCTGAAGAGACCTGCAAGGAAGCTGGAGAGGAGCTCTTCCTCAGGAACTGGAGTGACAGGACGGGGGGAACGGGTACAAACTGGAAAAGGGGAAATTTAGGTTAAATAGTAAGAAATTTTTCACTTTGAGCGTGGTGAGGCCCTGGCACAGGGTGCCCAGAGCAGCTGTGGCTGCCCCTGGATCCCTGGCAGTGCCCAAGGCCAGGTTGGACATTGGGGCTTGGAGCAGCCTGGGACAGTGGAAGGTGTCCCTGCCATGGCAGGGGGGTGGGACGAGATGATCCTCCAACCCTTAATGTTCTATTTTGTCATTCTTACAAATAGATGATTTGAGAAAATTTTGAATGCAATCCTCCAAGGTTCTGTGATTCAAAAAGACATCATCTGGCTGTATTTCACAATCAAGCCTGATTGACTTGATGTTATTAAAGTTTATGGGTGCCTTATACCCTTGTAAATCAGATTTTTCTTGATCCTAATGGAATCTAGGGAAGGAATTCATTCTGTAGAATTATTGAGGGTTTAAGTTGTCTCGAAGTAGGTTAATTTTGTCAAATGTACCATTCTCAGTTATTTGAATGTATTCTGGTTCTTCAAGATTAGCTTGTTTATGAATGTATTTTCCAACATTTCTAATTTTAGATGCTTTGATGGGGGGTTTAGTTTGATATATTTTTCATCTTTATGTGTGGTTGCAGCTGTTATTACCAGGTGCATGTTTGTTAAGTATAAGGTTTGTTCTCCATTTGGAGTATCCAATAACTGCTCAGATTAACTTTGGATCATACTTGCCAACAAGCTTTATCACTGGAATTTTGTTAAAAACTGAGCCCCTGCAAAATGTAGAATGTAAAGAAACTGTATAGAAAATGAAGGATGATTATACATGGGCATTGTGAGCAAATTAACATGTAAAAGCTAAAACACTTGCATTGGTTGAAAGTATAAAAATGACTGGTTTTCATAGTGTAAATATTGCAATAAATGGCCAAGTTGTGTACTCCGAATTGTTCAATGGTTTTGACACTAACATTTTCAGTATAAAAATAGTTGGAATAAAGTCATATCCTGAAGATAACTGTCTTTTTTTTAAGATCTATAATTTCAGCTCTTATACGTGTAGAGACCCTAAAATTTTCTTTAATGAAAATTTGTGTGATTAATTTAAATCTAATGACATCAGGTTATTTTCCCGCAGAGAACCTAGAAGTAGCTCAGATACCCTGAGGCACTCCTCTATTAGCAGCTGGGAAAGAGTTTTGCAGAGAGGAGTTTGGTTTTGAGGGAGGAGAGAGGATAAGAACAGAAGAAGCAGCTTCATTTCCGTGGGGGAACCTTGACTAGATGGAGATGCTAACATTTTTCATCTTGGTAAATTTTCTTTGAGTCTTCTGTCCGTGTGGAGAGATCTGTTCTGTACTTTGGTGGCTTTGGGAGTGTGTCCTGCTGGAGCACCCTTTCCCCCTTGGCAGTGGGGCTTCTCCAGCTCCAACCTCTCCTGTAACCACTGTAAAAGTGGAAATGCAAAACCCCAGGCACGGGGTTTGTCTCTTGTTTCTCACCAAATCCCCTGGAACTGATTATTGCCAAGGACATACTGCAGAGGGAGATGGTTAATCTCTGAAAAACTGCCTTCTGTCTCTCTGCCCCTGAGAATCTTAACCAGTGGGGCAAATGCTGTTGGTGTTGCCCCATTCCTTCAGACACCAGTTTCTATCCCAGAACTTCTGGGATGTGGAGCACAGTTACCTGGGATCACAGAACACATATGAATGAACTCATTCCTTTGAATGCAGCAGATGTTCCTGGGGACTCCAGAGTTCTCTCTTTATTGATTCCAAATATTCTGCCAAAACTTAATGACTTGTCAAAGTGCAAATGCAGAATTTTCCACCAGTTTCTCATTGCTGACAACTGTGCACGGTAAAGGGTGCCTGGATTTTTATTTATTTCTTCTCATGTGTTTAGATGACACTTCCTATAACAAGTACTAGCAGGTAAAGTAAGGAATCTTACTTTTTCTAGTTAAACCTGTCACTTATCTTGTCATGAAAGTAGAGACGCTTCCCAGTATTCAGAGGGAAAACCAGACAGTGAGATACACAATGTGAACATTAAAAAAAAATTGCTATTTCCATTACTGGTGTGATACAAGACACACAGACAAGACTCTTCCTGAAGATGTAAATCTCTTACCATGAAAATAACTGTAATACAGAATAATGTAAAGCTGCCTTCATTCCTGGTATTGCTTCTGAGTGCCAAGTCTTGAGCTTTTTTAGCTGTCAGCCTCATTCTTCTGCAAATAGCACAATCTAGTTAATATTTTCCACTTGGAGCCCACATGCAGCAGCTCGGACAGGTTCAGATAAATGGTGCCAGACAGTGACAAGCTGGGTGGCAATATTAGCCTAGAAAGCTGTTAAATAGCAAGAAACACATTCCTATTTCAAAAGGTGATTGTTCCACAGGTTGCACAATGATTCAGAGACAAATAAGCCACAGGTATCGGTGTGTGGTTTTTTTTAAGTGAGCAGACAATCATGGGTTACTATGATTAAAGCATAAAAAAGTCTTCATTTGCAGCTAGGAAGGGGTTGCAAATTCTTGGGTATTTCTAAAAAACACGTTGATGAAAAGCTGCAGGAGCAACTGAAATAGAAAATCTGTCACAGCACAGCAGATACGGTGCAATTTTGTGTTAACAGCTCTCCCAGCTCTGTGTAACTTCAGCTGGAGTTTGGTGTCTGAGCCTTCTAAAATTAAAATCCTGAGTATTCTGATTACAGTGAAAGTGTGTAAGAATATTAAAAAGTGGCTTTGGTTTCCTAGTTACAAGTGTGTTCATCACAGCTCATTGTGCATGTAAAGAAATTCAGGAAAAACCAAATGGAGAGATGGATGATATGGCGAGCATTTTCTGTCATTCTGTCCAGACAATAAGTTCAAGCAAGGAAAAGCAAGAAAAAAAAATTCTGGTGCCTATTATTAAAAAAAAAAAAAAAAAAAATAGGAGGACTTATGTTTTGGTTCATGTTTAACAAAGTTAATTTCCAGGAAGAACAAATGGAATGATAGTGCAAAATTTTGCTTCAGTACAGTAATTCTGTTAATGTCCTCCTTTCCTGTAAATGTGGCTTTGGGGATCGAGTTTCTTGGCAGAAAGCAGCGTGGCTGTAGCCTCAGTTCTTGAGAAGGTTCATGTAAGTGAATCAGAGAGAGCACCAAAGAGCTATTAGGGCTATGGTACACTGGAAAAGTGAGCTTGATGCTTTCATTCCTCAGTATCAGTCAGTTTGGCCTCAAATTACAATCTTCTGGGGTTAGAGATTCCACAGAGATGGACAGCCATTTCCAGAATTTCAGCCACTCCATTTGTGTTTGTGCATTGCTGAGACGCTGGAAGAGTGTGGTGTATGTTGAGTAGATGATTTTTCTTTTCAGCAGTTGTATCCAAGTGCTAGAGGTGATTTGTGGTAAGTTCTTGTCAAGTAAAAAGTGCAGAAGTTAGGAAGGAAAGGTATTGGCTTGCTGAAAAAATATGTTTTCGTTTCTCTGTTTCATCAGATAGTGCCAGGGTGCTGTTTTGTCACTAATTTAATTTTATTTCTGATGTTAACATGCTGGTTCTTAGATGCCAAAATGTGTATTTCAAGGAGAATTTGCAATTTATAACAACTTCAGACCTTTTCCTTGTGCCTTTCTGTGCACTATAAAGATATACCCATGGTGTGAGATGAGGAAATAACACTTGCTTTCTGGTCATGATCAGCAGTTCTGCCCTGTGACAGCTGAGGGACAGCTTTGCATTTCTATGGCCGGGGCACTCTGACTGATGTCATCTCCCCACGGATTTATTCATTACTGAGGGGAAAGCTCAAGTGGCAGAGCAAAAATAGCCAAGATACAGAATTATTGATGTCTTTATGTTCAGGCTACTGACTGAATTTATTGTCGATTCTGGACTGTAAAATTACATTCTATGCATGATGAATTCAGCCCCCAAAACAGAATGGAGATTTCATTAGGAAGTGTTGCGTTACAGTTCTGAAGGACAGAAGCAGTGCACTGGAAGAGGCCTTTTCGCCTGACCTGCTTCTCTGTCAATTTAACACTCTTTCCCCCACTTCCCTGTGGCAGTTCATTACACAGGAGCCAGTGATATATGGGCAAGAGAGAAGCTGATTGCTTCTCCAGAACCAGCATCCTGCTGGGGACCAAACTGGCTGTAACATGTTAAATTCCAGGGATTTGGGAGCTACGTGTGCTTACACAGCCCTGTGTGCACACAGAATTTTGAATACTGAATGTGAAGTGACAAAATTTGTCCATGCCATTACACAGTTGGCTTCCCCTCTCTCAATTATAAAAATGACATCTCTCCAATGTCTTTCTCTTAGTTATGTTCTCAGAGGTCATAGCTCTGGGTCACATGTCACCACTACAACAAGAATATGTCCTGGAGAGCCACAGCACAAGTGTTTCTGTTTGAAAACAACCCTGATGGTAAAATCCCACATGTGAGCTGCACTGTTTTGTTTCTCAGACCCTTGGTGACTTCTTACAGCATCTTCCTTGGTGCTGTCATGGACCTTCTTGAGGGGAAAAAACCCACAAACTTTAAAAATAAAAGGTTTTAATGGGCAGAACTATCCAGATCTACCAAGAGCTAATCAAGTAATTGCACAAAGGATAAAGATATGCAGGCAAATCTGGCTTTAAGCTTTTTTATTTTTGTATTTTGTGATGTTTGTGTGTCTGAAGCATTATTGTCTGTACTGCACATTTCACTAGCTGTGAGGGCTGATGACTCAGGACTAGGAAAAACTTATGTTGACATTTGGGCCTTAGGTTGAAATTGCCTTCAAGGTTATGCAGGTGTATTTTGGTGCTGGGCTAAAGTATTATGGCACTTATCTGGCCAATTAATGCCTAATTAAAGCACAGAAAATACTGAGAATCTCAAAGTGGCACAGAAGGACTCAGCTGTGGCATTTCAGTGTATGTGGCTGTTCTTTCTCCTCTTGAGGTCTCCTCCTATTTCCAGAGTAGCACAAAGTATCAGTAAAGTCATCTTCAAATACAAAAGGGAAGTTCCCTGTTGGAGAGGACATGGTGAAATTTCCCTTTGAATGTGGATGAGGAAGTGGGAAAAGGCAGAGGGTGTCATGCTGCAAGGATGGCATAGAGGGGAATTGCAGCTGGAACCTGACACACTCACAGGAAAGTTTAGCATTTTCCAGGCTCATCTAGCTGAGGAATCTGACCCCTGCAGTCTTGTCAATGGACTCTCCAGCTACTGAAGGGACATATTTTTTCCCAGGAATCTGCAGAAATGTGTGATGTAAAACAGAAATTCTCTCTCCTCTGACAGGTTGCTCAGCTGCCTGGATATGGGGTTTTCTCCCCTTAAGCAGGGTTTTTATTTCATTTAAATTAGGACTGTAAAAGTTCTGTGAATATGGAAAGTCTTTTCATTGGAAACATTTTCCCTGTTTCTTCCCAACTGCTGCAGACCAGAGAACTGCTCTGGACTCATTTTATTTATTAGGACTATACTGGAAGAGAGAAAGTGAGAGTGAGATCTGGGAATTAATGGTATATTTGACATCCTATTTTAAAAAAAGATGATAAAGAGATTTTTGATTTATTTTATATCTTTAATTGGCAGTGCCACTCTTGGAGACAGGCTGGCACGTGTGGTACTTTGGGTGTTGCCTTTTGTGTCTGAGACCTGCAGAAGGGCAGACCTGTCCATGTTAGCTTGTAAGAGATAAATTCTCCACTGTACCTCCATAGAGCTGCAGTAACCAACACTGTCTTACAGTTTCTGTTGGCCAAATATTTTTGAGAGAATATGTCTGGAATTATTTTGCTGTAAAAGCTAAAATGACACACTTTGTTCCCTCGTATGTTTCATCATTCCCTCTATTTTAGGTCAGATGATTCATCTCTGCATTACTGGTTCTGCATTTCCATTGCCTTAATTGGGATTTCAGAGTCATTGCAGTCTGTATAGAATTGTCAATGCTATTTCTAACAACATACAGATTTCTTCCTTCCCTTCATTCCTCCCTTCCATGGCAAGGGATGTTGGAATTAGATGACCTTCAAGGTCCCTTCCAGTCAAAACCATTCTGTGATTCTGCCTCTTTCCTCTCTCTTCTGTGCCTTCCCTGGTGCCCCCTGCTCACCTTCCTCAGTCCCAGGTGGTTTCTTTGCTCCTGTCTTTGCTGCAGCTCAGCTTTTCAGGGAGTGAGCTGGGTTTCACTCACTCTCCTGCTGAAAGCTGACTCCTTTTCCTTAGCCACAAGTGACTCTTCATCTGTTTTAGGGTACAACCAGGTATGTACAAAAATCCTTGCAGGTAAAGGCTGTCAGGGGATGCCCTGGACCAGCACATTTACTGATTATTTAGACACCACAGCTGCAGTTATTCTCATTTTCAGCAGCAGCTCCCAGCACATGGGGGTGTCATGGTTGCTTTTCCTCCCACCTTTTCCCACCCAGGTGCCTGCAGACACCAAGAGCAGCCCCCACCCAGCACAGGACAGCACTTGATTCTGTGTACAGTGATTAAGAGCTGGGCTTAACCTAATTGCTCCTCCATATGTCAGTAGGGTGCAGCTGCTGGGTGTGGAGAGACCATGGCAAGTGCTGGAGTTAACCACAGCTTATCTGATCATCACTGGCCACCTAAACTGAAAAATCTGGCTGGAAGCATGCTTTTAGCCAGTGGTGAATAAAATAAAATATTAAGAAGACCATTTAATATTTAAAAGTGCCATCCATGAGGCCTAATTGTTCTTAGATTTGTGCTCAAAGGGGCTGTGTGCATTCACAGTTGAAAGGAAGCATTTGAAAAGGAAGAAATTTGTCATTGCTACTCACAGAGAAACTTCCTGTTTGGGATTTTAAAATCCTGAAGCTAAAGAGGACGATTAATTACAATCATGTAATACACCTCTGCATGTAAATAATCCTAATTAATCCTGTACTAAATTTATAGCTTCTGCTAGAGCTGTGCCTTTTCTGCGTGCTTGAGAGACTTGAACCTTCCATAGTCATGTCCTCTCCAATTAAAACTTTGGAAAGAACGAGCATTTCCTCTCAAAATATTTTAAGCAAAAAAAGGTAATTAATATTAAAGTTTCCAGGACTGGGAGCTATAAATTCAAGATAGAAGGAAAAGGAGGGTTATTCTAACCATGAGGATTATTAAGCACTGGAAAAATTTGCTGAGGGATGTGGTGGCTTCCCTGTCACCACCACTGGGTTCCTGTGCCACAGCTGCTGCATGTGCCCAGCGTGTTCCCCAGGTGTGGTGGTGTGTCCAGAGCCTGTGGGAAAATTTCAGCAGGGAATTTTCCCCCACAGATGCCCTTGGAGCTCCAAATGGGGCAGCCCTTCAGGTAATATTTCCAGGTAATGTTGAGTGGGCACAGCCAAACTCCTAATTCCTGCTAATCTGCCTACTGATTGTTGTCACTCAGTAGCTACAGAGTTTGGTGAGCTAAGGGGATTGTAGTGTCTTAAACTGCTGACATTTCTGGACATCTGTTTAGCTTCAAGACTGGGCTCACTGGAATAAAACCTGGGTGAAACTGTGAGTTGTGTCACTAACGGATGACCTAAAAATAATAAATTCAGGGCATTCTCTCAAGATAGAGCAATAATTTTCTGTTGCCTGGCAATGTCTTTGGCACCGCATACAGAGCTGGGAGTTTATTTTATGATGCTGTGCAGAAAAATTTGTTTACAGTTTTCCACTGTGATTCCCCCAAGATGAAGAACCCATGGCTCATACAGAGAGAGCAAACATTAATGACACCTTCTTTTCATCTTGGCAAATTTATGACCAAGTTTCCATTCCTCCTTCTGTATTTCCAGAAATATTTATGCAGAGACTTGTGTTGTCTCAATTCATCCCACTTATTTTCAGTGGGAATTGGTTTGAAACTACTCTGAACAGCTTATTATAGCACAATTTAAATTTTAGTTGATTTTTATGTGCTCCTTTTTTTAAATAATCCTGTCTTCACATGGCAAGCAAAAATATTTTTCCTTTTTTTTCATGGAGGAATAAGGAATTTTCTAATGTATTTCTAGATGACATTTTATTAACCATACAGTATGTTAGGTATGGTTTAAAGGGAATGTTATTAATCCATGATGTCCTATCCTTGATAGAAGAATCTAAAGACCCAAGTTTCATAATATTTTTGATAATATTACAGCAAGTAAGCTACTGTATCCCCCCCAAACAACAGTATTTACTATCACTCATAGGACTGGGATATTTTTGTGACTGAATTAAGCCCCAGTAACAAAAAAAGATAAATTGAATGTTTTGGGTTTTGGTTTTTTTGGGGTTTTTTGTGTTTTTTTTTTTTTTTTCCTGTAACATACTGCTAAGAGTGGGACAGAAACCTCCATGGTTTCTTGGGCTGGAATAATTTTTTCATATGACCTGGGGTAGGCCCAGCTTGCATTTTTGGGGGAATACATTAGCACTGGAAAGAGGCTTGTATGAACTAAGTCCACAAAGAAGGTCATGAAATAAATCACCCAGAGCTGTTCTGATGACAGTCACCTATTACACATTTAGAAAGCAAATGCCTGCTAAAATCAACAGTTTAAAATACTCTGAATTTCTTGTCTCCATTGGTATTTTAACATTTGGCCATTCCCTGTGATAACTGTAACCCCCAAATCTCCTTTTACGGTCAATTCCGTCGGAGAGGATCCTGCTGATGAAGGGAGAGCTGATCAAAATTAGGCTTGGCTGGTGGTGAGCTCAACAGAGCCAGCGAGATTTTGTCCTTGTTTTCCTTTTGTTTACATGGTAACTGTCTCTTTCCTCTTCCCATACAGATGAATGTCATGTAGCACAGCAGAGATGTGCTGCCCTTTGCTTGCCAGCAGAAGTTTCTAATAATTGAATCACTTGAGTGCTGAAATTTAGAGGCAAGAGTTCTCAAAGGAAAAAAATATTAATATGCAATCAGTTGAACTTTGTGGCATGTCAAGACCACCCTGTCACTCCTACATCTTAAAAATAATTAATTCTTTTCTTCTTGTGAGAAAGGTGATGAAGTTATCTAAGTCATCAAAATTCACTCTTCGAGTCACAGATTTTTTTGCAGCATCTTGATGGCTTTAAGCATAACCTCAGCAGCAGCTTCTTTTTGTGGTACAGGAGAAAATAATTCAGACATCAAACTGATCCTAACTCAGTCTGTTAAATACTTTTCGAAGAGGACAGATTTTGAACTGCTCCTTCAACACGGAAAGACAGAATAAGTTTCATTTGTTTTCATAGCAGCTAATTGCATAATGTGATTTAGCTTGAATGCAGAGGGCTGGAAAGAATAAACAACTTAATAAGGTGCTATGGGACTTGCCTTTATGATGCACATGTAAAGACTTGTTAAGGATAGAGGCTTAAAGTAAACTGATAGATAAAAGCTTCTACAGGGTGTTTACAGCATCCAGCTCCAGCACTCAACATGCAGGGAGCATCTTCCTCCTCATGGATTGCACACAGTTACAACCCACTGTTTCCATTTCTTTTTTTTTTTTCAGCCTTATCACATTTGCTTTCAGTAATAAAATGTGATTCTTAAAAAATGTAATAACTGTGGTTGAAAAGTCGGGTTTGCAAGATCGAGTTTCAACAGGTTGATACAGTTCCATCATATTAAATTTAAATATTAACAGTGTTGAATCAAACACAATTCCTCTTGCAAGGGTTGTATCTTTGCATAGATGTGTTTATCCACTTATATATGATTTTTTTTGTGCCTATATGTATTTGTTTAAATATACAAAGCACATATGTTTGTGTGTATCTGTATACACATATAGACATGCATGTATATCAAAATAAATGTGTATAATGGCAGAGACACATAAAGGAAGAAACCTAAGCAAAACATTAATCTGCATTTAATATTCAGACTGATAGAAATGTAAAAAGGTGGAAGACAGAAGAGGGCCTAAAAGTAAATGAGATGAAAAAGACCTTTCTGTTTACATAATCATTAGTGCTGCTCACAGGAATGCGGAAGAGATTTTCCAAGTGGACCCAGAGTTATGTGCATAACCCTTGCCCTTTTGGGAAAACAGTCCTCTCAAATTTATTTTTAGACAAGTCTAGATAGAAAACCAGCCCATTTTGTTAGGGACAAGGTAGTTGCATGATGTGGGCACATGATTCTTCAAAATGTGGATGTTTGCTTCTAAAAAAATGAAGCTGGGCTTCCCATTTTTGTTGTTGGTACAGCAGAAGGGACTACAAGTATTAGTGGAATTTGACTTTGCCTATTCTTGATCATGTCTGCCTTGGAGAGTGTTTCAGCAGCATCTGACAAGCAAAAATGTTCTGACTAATCCTTCTTTTTTCTGCCTCAAGGAGCAGAGAATTACACAGATTTTTTCAGGTGTACATCATCCTTTGTTGTGCGTTGAACTCCAGGTAATTTACTGAGTTTTTGGCTGTTCCTGGCACTTGCTGCAGCTCTTCAGAGTGCAAAACTGCCTCAGCCATGCTGGTTTTGACATGGAAATGTTGCTTTAGTTGTGTTTCATATGAGAAATCCTTTCTTACTGGGTCCTTGCCATCCATTAAATATCCTTCTTACCATGAGGAAACTTTTCTGTGTCCTTCCACAGCGTGAGGTTTCCACCTTGCTGGTGAGGAAACATCTTCTCCACATCCTGAGGAAGCATCAAATACCAGCACTGACATCAGGGTGATTTTCTCAGACTGATGATTAATGTTTTACCCATCTGCTTCTGTTTATAAGCCCTCAGGGCTCATCCTGTGAACTCTTCCAGTGCCTAAAATTGTCTTGAGTATTTTTGTCCCTTTTGCTTCTGGAAGGACAAGGCCTATCAAAACCAGATCTTTTGCAAGCAGGGAATGATGTTGCCCCTCCATGTTTTTCCTTTCGGTTTCAAACAGGGGCATTTAGGCAAAGTGTTCATTTATTCTCATCATCAGCCAAGCTTTTGCATTCTTATTTAAGCAATAAATTGCAGCAAAGGCATGGAAGTTTTGTAGACTGTCCTAAAGCCTTTTGTGACTTTGCCAGTGGGTCCCAGTCCATCCATCCCATCAGATCTCTGAGAACAGTGAACCAAAAAAAAAAAAAAGTGGCAGATGCAAACTTATTTCATCTGCCTCCCACTTTTCAAGGCATGCACATCTCTTATCTCTCATTAAGCTGATTTCACTGATTCAGGTAATTAAATCAGCAGTGTTGCCTTTTGGAGGAGGCTGACACACCCTTGGCTCCCACCTTACGATAAGAATTTAAGGCTTTAGATCAGTTTGTGAGCTCTGTCCCTCACATTGGACAATACTGAGTAGTTTTTAGAATGTGATAGAAACTAATTGCAAAGATGGAGAGCAATGAAATATGTGTGCTGATTTATACTTGGCATTTTAGTGACAAATGAATGTTGATCGCAGCAACAGTCATGCTCTCATCATCTCTTCGTGGCAGCATTAGCATTATTGTATCCATGAACTGAAATTCCTGTCATTTTCAGCAGCAAATAACAAAGAAAATCCTCCCTGCCCCAGAGCTCTTGCAGTCCAAACATCACAACGGACAAGGTTGTGTGTCTCCTTAACCAAAGCCAGATGTTTGATTTCAAGGAGGGAATTAAAATCTATTTTCGCTAGGGATTTTTTTCTCATGCAGAAGGTCAGCATGGGAGAAAGCATGCAGGAAGTTTCCCCACTGGTATTTGTTCTAATTAAGGGTGCAGAACAGATTCAGTAAATAACCCACTGCTTTCTCAAGCCAATAAACATTTTGAAAATCATCCTGTGAGCTTTAAATATCCACTCTCAATATCTGACAAAATAAGTTTTGTTGTGTAATTCTTTTTCTTTTAGTTAAATAGAGTGAGATAATTTTAGTTGGGGTTTTTGTGGGGAAAAAAGTCACAAAAATTATTTTCCTCCTGTTTTACAGTGCATGATCACATATTTCTCTTCACCTGAGAATGCCAAAACCTGGTGTGAAGTCTCTTGGCATTCCAAACATGGAACATCCTTGCCAGGCATTTCTCATTTTTCCTGATTAGCTTTGCAAAAAAGGTGATAGATGATTTCTTTTATGGGTTACCAAACCAGTGATGCAATACATAATCTTTATTCCAAAGCATTTACATTTCTGCTTCTCCTTTCAACACTCTGAAAGAAAAGAAACTGCCAAAGTTTGTGTCAGCACTTGATGCTGTTAGGAGGCAGGAATGATTTTCTTTTCCTGAGTACCTGGAAAATCCAAGAGTGGTGTCTAACTGAGGCAGGGGCTGCACTCTGGAGAGGGTGTGGAAAGAGCAGGAGATTTCTTGGCATCAGAAGTGGAAATATCAGTGCTGAGAAACTCCTGGGAGACAGAGGCTCTTCCCTGGAGTGGAGTGAAACTCCTGCTCTGAGGATGGAGCTGCACAGCCCTGGAGGTGCCCTCCTTGTGAGACACCTGTGGGCTACTGATGGAACCCTGGATGCTGAGAATTTGAGACTTTCTGTGCTGAAAGGCACAGACTCACAAGAGAACACTGCATTTGACCTGAGGCTGTGGAGAGGACTTCCAAAATTGATTGATAACGCTGGGATTATGGGTGTGTAGTTGGTTAGAAGTGTGTAATATTACAGGGTGGGAAACTTAGAGTTTGGGGTTTTAGAATATAGAAATAAATATGAAGCAAGATGGAGGTTTTAGGGCTGAGGCAAGTTGTTCTTTTTTACCTTCTTCTTCATGGGTTTGGGTGATGTTTTGTAATTGGACAGAAAAGTCCACATTGCAGGCTTTGAGGGATCAGTTATTGGGTTAAAAGGGGAAATAATCTAAGTGTCATTTCTTAATTGGATAGTTTAGTCTCAAAAGGCCTTGTAACAAGAGATAGTTAACCATTTTATGCCTTGCTAATGAAAGTCTGCAGAACTCATGGTTGTGAGGCTGTTTCACTGATAAGAAATAATAACCTGAGTCCCAACATGAAATACTGTCTCAAGTGCCTTCAGTTTAGACCCAGAGAAACTGCTGGGCTACTCTTGGACTTCCACTCTTCCACTGCTCAGCTCCCAGGTGCTGATGGAACAAACCCTGCTGGGGAGCTCTGTGCAAGCTGGAGCTCTGCCCTCCTCTGTTTCAGCAGCAGCTTCAGCTCAGCAGATGCTTCAGAGCGACTGGGAGGGTGAAACCATGGCAAAGGCCCATGTGCCAGGATGCAGAGTCAGAGCAGCAGCAGGAGCCATCCCCAGGGTGGGTGAGCCCAGCACTGCCTCCTGGCAAGGCTGCATTTCTGTTCAGACTTGGCTGGTTCCTGACAGATGCCTGGTGCAGGGGTTCTTACAAGGAGTTCGCAGTTTTTATCTGTAGGAAGTTTTTATCTTGTATGAGCAAGGCCATGGAAAACCCAGAGATGCTTTGATTTTAATTGTATGGATGTTTTAGTATCAATCTAAAAATAAAAAAAATAAAGCAACAGTTACATTTGACAGCCAGCCAGGATTTTCTTTTAAAAAAAGAGAAGAAAAAGGAAAAGCATCTTCTCACTGTGTACAGTGA
Organism: Hypocryptadius cinnamomeus; assembly: GCA_013400635.1. Lineage (NCBI taxonomy): Eukaryota > Metazoa > Chordata > Aves > Passeriformes > Zosteropidae > Hypocryptadius > Hypocryptadius cinnamomeus. The sequence continues at coordinate 28,427 of VYZP01015083.1, read as the reverse complement.
GATAAGTGAAACCACCAGTAAATTTTCTGTTTGTTCAGGATCCCCTCAGAGACACAGATTTGGGTTCATAGCTGATCTGGCCATTACATTTTGGCAGAAATATTAAAACATGTATTCTTATCCAAGCTTCCCTGTATCTCAAACTTTCATTTCATATTGGTTTTAATAATTTGTTGTTTCAGTCATCTGGTGCTTTTCTGCCCACATTAAAAGCTCCCCACTTCCTTTGTTCTGAGTAATCCAGTATTTGTTCTGGGTTAGTCACAATTACAGGTATGAACAGGGAGGAAAAAAGAAACAATACACCTCCTCCAAACAACCTATTTTGTTCCTTCTTCTAAACAAATCTATTTAAATGTTAGTGTCTTCTAACCAGGTTAAAATGTGCTGGTTTTTTGCAAACCTGACTGAAGTCCTTACTCAGTATTCACACAGTAGGAGCAGGATGCTATCCCACACCTTGTCTGTGTCTTAGGATCCCTAAATCAAATGTTTCTGCTTTGAAGGGCTCCTCCTTCATGGGCTCCTCCTCCTTCATGCTCTGCTTTTAGTTGAGTTGGCTCAGGAGCACACACAACAATGTGCCTTTAGGTCCTTCAAAATGAGAAGCTTCCTATAAATATTTAAATTTAAGGCATCAATAGAAGCTCTGACACAAATTGTGAAACAGGTTCTGGGGTTCTGACTACAGATTCACCTCTGAAACAATTTAGGAAAATCTCTCATCAGAAGGGTGTGCTTGGGTCTGTGTCTATGTGTCTGTAACTCTTAGCTGGCAGTGAGGGTTAAACTTTATGTTGACTAACAGCAAAAAGCAAATTGTGTGTTCTGGTTGGTTTATTCTGTGCTTCAGATCTGCTGAACAGAGGCAGGTTTTGCATCTGTGTGCAGGAGACTGATTCCCAAGTGGAATTCCCAGTTGCGTGCACAGTCCTCTGTGCTTACCATCTGTATCTCAGTTGTGTCAGACAGGATTTGGAGGGATAAAAAAGGTGAAGTCATCCTTTTCCCAAGAGGAGCAGCAGGTGCCTTCAGTCAAAAACGGGTCCCAGGCAGCAGCAAGGGCACAAGCCAGTGAAACAGGGCCGGATCTTTGGGCTGGTCCCTGGTGTGTGCTGTTTGTGAGCCCTGTGACATCCACTAGGTGGGTGAGGAGGTGACATTGGTGTCAGTGCCCATTCCCAGACCTGCAGGGATGTGATGGCAACTGGGATTGGTGTCAGGGTCCATTCCCAGACTTTGCTGCAGGGATCTGATGGCAACTGGGATTGGTGTCAGGGCCCATTCCCAGACTTTGCTGCAGGGATCTGATGGCAACTGGGATTGGTGTCAGGGCCCATTCCCAGACTTTGCTGCAGGGATCTGATGGCTCAGCCAGCCAGGCAGAGCCAGGAGGGGCTCAGTCCCATCAGCTGCTGCTGACACAGGCCAGAGCCTCACCTGGATGGGACCTCCAGGTAGATTGGCCCTTGTAACCCCTGGGGGATGCTGAGCAGGAGAGCCTCTGACTCTCCTCCCAGTAAAGCTCCATAGCAAAGGGCAATTCCCCCTCCCAGGCTGCTTTCCCTCAAAGCTGCCTGGGTTTAGAGCTGAAAACAAGGAGCAGGCTACGTAATGTCTGAGATGGGATTTACTCCCCTGCAACACTGCCAAGTCACGGGTGAGGTGTGATCAAGTCTCATCTGGTGCCCAGCTCGTGTTGGGGATGGGATCCTGCCCTGGAAGTGCTGGAGGGAACAAGAGCTTCCCTGTGCTGGGATTGCACAACCTCCCCTGTCAGAGGAGCAGGGCCAGGCAGAGCTTCAGCCTGACCTCTGCCTGACTCATGTTTTTTCCTCCTGTTACCAATAAGAACTTTTTCCTCGTGAGTCACTTTGAAACAGTTTGTGTGCATTCAGGGGAAAAAAAACCCCAACAAAACTCAAAGATTTTCCGGAGGAAAGGTTTGTTGGTGAGACAGAACAAATCAGGGGGTACTGTCAGGGACTGTTCTGCCTGCACAGTTCAGTTAATGAGCTCCTAGGGCTGTCAGGGATTTTTTTATACTGTCATTTGTGGTATGTCCCTTCATTTTAATGCTTTCTTCTCTGAAATGCAACAGTGAAAAACACAAGTGCTACTCTTCCACTCTTTGGATGCTTGAAGCTCAGGGAAACAATGACCCCTTCAAAAACTTGCCAGTTTAGCTGTGTCCATCCTAACAGACATAAAATATGCTGGCAAAACTGTACTTCTTCTCTTCCACTTTCTTCTCAGGTCACAGAAGCAGAAGCACATTTATAATGTTGTAGCTGTGACTCTTAAAAGGTCTGAAATATTGGGATTTCTGCCCCCTCCCATCCCCATGGCTTCCTTGCAGCGGCAAATTTGACCTGTGTGACTCACAGCCCAAGAGCTCTGTGGCAGTGGCAGGGACTTAAGTCCCTGAAATCACAGACAAGTATTTTAACTCTGAGAGCTGAATAGTTCCTGAGAAATTCTTTTCTCTGTAGGGAGTAGACATTAAGGTGTTCATTGTATGCATTCATTTTCAGAAGCAGGAATAAGTTTGTATCCTGATGGCAGGAATGATTTGGTTTTTGTATTTGGCTGCAAAAATGTTATTTCTGGCTAAGTCAGCCTGTTCCTCTCTCCTAAGACCCACTGGCCTTGCTGATTGATTTAAGCCAGTTTTGACAGATCAGCTGCAGGCAAAAAGACAATTAAGTTTCTGTGGGTTTTGTGAAGTTTAGGAATGTAGAAGAGGGAAGAAACTTTAGCACTGCCCCACTAAGGGAAAGACTGGCTTGAGCTCAACCCTTGCTAAACATCTGAAATGCCACAGCAGGAGCAGTTTTAAGACTGCCCTGATGGTGAGACAAAATTCACTGGGCACCAGAAAATGCAGTCATGGTGCAGAAATCAGGTGGAAATCAGGTCTCATCTGAACTTCTTGTCACCTTCATTGGCAGCATGGTTTTGCCTTTACCTTCCTGTCCTGGATTTGTTCATTTCCACAGTGAGATCTTCAGGACCGGTGAATGGACTCCATCCATTCCCACAGTCTGCTCTGGCCACAGCCTGGACTTTCTCAGACTAACAGGCTGTAATCAGGCTGAAACTGTGTGAGCCTGGTGAGGTCTCTGAGTATTTACTGACAGCTGATTTTGAGAGGTTTTTGAGTGGCCAGAAGGTGAAGGAGGTGGTTCTGCCCCTCTTCTCCACCCTCGTGAGTCCCCACCTGGAATTCTGCATCCAGCTCTGGGGTCCAGCACCCAAGAAGGATGTGAAGCTTTCAGGGTGTACCCAGAGGAGGCCACAAAGATAATCAGAAGGCTGGAACACCTCTGCTGTGAAGCCAGTCTGAAAGAGCTGGGGTTGTTCATGCTGAAGGAAAGAAGGCTTTGGGGAGAACTTAGAGCACTTTTCAGTGACAAAAGGGGGCTTACAAAAAGGAAGGAGATATATTTTTTTATATGGCCAGATAGTGAGGGAAAAAGGAGCAATGTTTTTAGCCTGAAGGAGGGCAGGTTTAAATTAGATTTATGGATGAAATTCTTTACTGTGAGGCCCTGGCACAGGTTGCCCAGAGAAGCTGTGGATGCCTCATCCCTGGGAGTGTTCAAGGCCAGGTTGGATGAGACTTGGAGCAACCTGGGATAGTGGAAAGTGTTCCTGCCCAAGGCAGGGGTTTGGAACAGGATAAGCTTTAAGGGTCCTTCCAGCCCAAGGGTTTGTAAGAGGATGAGCTTTAAGGGTCCTTCCAGCCCAAGCCATTCTGTGATTCCATGATTCTACCTTAAATGATTTAATAGTTCTCAAACTTTAGATCCTATTCATGTACAGGAAGATGAATAGGACCAGCCAGGTGCTGGCTTCTGAAGCACAGAGCAGTTTTTGTTATATTCCCAATGATATATTCCTCAAATATAAATTCCCAATGAGCCCATAGTCCTGTTCCCCTCGTACATATCAGTCTGTCCTGAAATGTCATGACCATTTTTTGCATCTGAAATAATGATTGCTTTATAGACAAAATAATACAAAGAAAGAAAGAAATGTTCCAGCAATGACCTTTCTCTGTCAAACCCCTTGCCTAGAGAAGATCAGGATCTTCTAAGTGACTAATTAAATCAGAAGTGAATCTGTCTAAAGCAATAAATGCTGAAAAAGTATGATGAGAAAGCCTACTGTCAGCTACAATATTTCAATTACTGATAGTACAGTCTAGGAGAGTCAAATCCCATCTCTAAAAATCTGCTTCTTGATCCTGTAACATTATCCACAAATGCATTTCGATGTGGCTTTTAGCCCCTCCTCGTATAAATGGCAAACTTTAGATCAGTTTAGACATTAGAAATGTAACTGCAGAAAGTATAAACAGCAGAGCTGGGAGAACTGATCAGCTCCAGATGACTGTGCCAGGAGCACTGGGATGAGCTCCTTCCAGGCTGGAGTCCAGCTCCCTTCCAGCACCACACAGCCAGGGCTTTTATTCTCAACAACTCCTTTTCCATCTCCATTCCTGTCCTTCCTCACCACCAAAGAGAGTGGGCAAATCTTTTGCTGGAGTCCTAAGACAGAATCACAGAATCATTTAGGCTGGAAGAGACCTCCAAGATCATCAAGTCCAACTTTTGACTGATCCCCACCTTGTCCCCAGCCCAGAGCTCTGAGTGCCAGCTCCAGTCCTTCCTTGGACACCTCCAGGGATGGGCACTCCAAACCTCCCTGGGCAGCCCCTGCCAATGCTGACAGCTCTTTCAGTGAAGAAATTCCTCCTGATGTCCAACCTGAACTTCCCCTGGAGCAGCTTGAGGCTGTTTCTTCTTGTTCTGTCACTTGTTCCCTGGGAAACAGACAACACTTACTTAAAAGGGATAAGGGAGAAAAGACCAAAAATTTATCTAAGAAATACAATGATGGCAACTAAAAATGGAGCAATGTGCAGCCATCCATGCATGTACAGATGTTCAGTTATCCAAAATATTGGTCAATCTGTAGTTTCCCTGCAGGAGACTCTGTTGGCTTGTGCTGAGCAAGTGCAACTGATCACAAAGAGCATGTGCTGCTGCAGGGGATGCAGGACATAATCTTAAACTTGCTGCAATTAATACAGGACAAGAATGTGGCTGGAAGATGGGAAAAGGGCTGGACAGGACACAGTTTGCATCCTTAATTGCCTGAGTGGTCTTTTCCAGTGTCTGAATTGCTAAAAAGTAAATTGTTGTGAGCCTAACTGATGGTAACTGAAGAAATAATGCTGATATAAATCAGAACCTCAAAGAATTTGCAAATTGCGAGGTAAATCCTGAAATACTCGTGATTTCTGTATCCATTTCTTGTTTGGATTAACCATTCAGTGACTTTTCTCCAATTTTTATTTGAAAAGGGGGTTCTGCACATTCTGTATTTAGGAACCATTGACTCACTACTGCAATGGAGTTCCATCTCAGATGCAATCCAATTCACATGTCAGTCTAGCATTACCTATATTTGAAATTGGACAAGACATATACTTCTTTATAGGAGGGACCAAGTAATTTCTAAGGGCTAAACATCTGGTTTTTGTCAGTGCTAGCAAAAAAATTTCAACCAAGGTATTTTTCCTGAAAATTTAGGTAGTTAAAAAAAAATACATATCATGAAGAGAAATATTTCTATTTGAACATTGAATTTCACTGATTTAAATCCTTTTTCTTATGATTATTTATCTATTAGTGGGGTTTTTAAGTCAGATGGCATCCCCATGCCCAGCCTACAGCCAGGAGCTTCTTCTTGTCTTCCTGGCAGGAGATGTAAGTGGTGCATCTGTGGATACAGCCTGGCAAGACATCCTGGTGCTAAGGTGCACATTCCCCTTACAGCAGAAATGTTTCCACATAAATTCTTTTTTTCTTTTTAAAATGTTTATTGAAGTATTCTACAATACTGATTTTTTTTCCTATGAAAGCTTTAGTTTTCCTTTGTTTTTCTTCCTTTTAATTTTCTTTTCCCCATGATGAGCTTGATACTTGATTTTCCAAGCCAGAAGGACATCTCACAAGTGCCTCAATGCTACTCCAGGCCCCATCTCTGCTACCTGAACATACACAAACGAGAGGGTCTGTTCCAGATCCCTTTCATCCACATGAAGTTGTCTGCAACACTGTGATATGTATTTAAGTGCTTCTCTGAACATATTGCCTCAGCTCCAGGAGCTGTACCTGTGATTTTCCATCCTTGAGTGTCAGCTCCTCATAAAATATCATCCCGTGTTCTCTCCTTGTCTTTGCCTGAGCCAAGTGACATTGCACTGAAGTTATTGCCACGTGCTGTAAAGCTGGAGGCACATCTATCTCGGGAATGTGCCTTGATTATTTAGACAATGGAAAAAAAAAAAAAAAGATTTTTGGTTTTTCAGACCTGATTCACACCCTGCTTAACAAGGCTCTTGATGGCCTGGCATTGCTCTGTCTTAGGGGATGCTGGAATTGCAGAGAAATGAGGAGCACAGTGACAGCAACTGGACAAACAGCTTAAACTCAGGAATAAACATTCACAGAGAGATTTGCTTTTACTCTTAGTTTGCTTTCAAGGTACAGAATTAAAGCCCTTCAAAGTAGTACCACCTGATGTGTGGACAGGAACTGAATTCAAGATGTTTATAGCTACTTGGTATAAGTACTATAGGTACTTGAGGTGTGTAAATCTGGCTCCCAGATGTTGAGTGTTCAAGGGGTGAGAGGGAATAAGTGCTCTGAAGGATAAACAGGGACTAAACCAGCCATTTAAAATTGCCTTTTTTCTCAAAGTCAGGCTGGGGAAGCCAAGTAGAACAGGCAGAAGAGGCAAATTCCCTGGAGAGAACCAGCAAAATTCCCAGCAGAGCATCTTTGTTTCTGTTGCCAGCAGTTATCACCTCCCTGCAAAAGGAAAAAACCCAGAGCACCTCTTCCCCTAATCCAAAAGCCTACCTGTGAGGACAGCCAAGCTCTGCCACCTTGGAAACAAAGGGATAAGAAAGGTTTATCCAGGATGGGCCCTGCAGTGGCCAGGATCACTCTGATTTCTGTTCTCATCCCCTGGGCAGCCACACAGCAGGGAAGGGGAGATGAAATTACAGGTGAGTGATGCAAACCTGGCCACAGGACAGCTTCGTTTGGATGTTGCATAGATATTTTTTTGAAATAAACCAGCCAAGGTGGCCACTCTCCAGAGAACTGGCAATGTCCCAGTGACCATTTAAGAATCCTCTGTTGATAATTGAATAGAGAAAATCTAACCAAGCAAAAACGCAACCTTTGTCTCCAACCTTTCATCCCCAGGCAAAATCCTTGTCATTTCCTTTGTGCCAGAAATGAACAAGGAGAATTTCTGCTTTGTCTTCAGTATTGTGCAAATTTTAATGAAAATTGTATTTAAAATAAGCTTTAGCAGGAAATGTGCCTGGCAAATTCCTGGGGATGGATAAGATGAAGATGTGGAAGACATACTTAAATTTCATCTGTGGTATGGGCTGTAATTTTGCAAAACCCTAACCCAACTGTAACTGCTAAATGAACCCCTAATTTATTCTTAATTTCTGGTTTGATTCATTTAAATGAGAAAATATAATGATTTTTGACTGCTCTTCATTGCTTTTCTTTACTTATGTGGTTTTGTGAGTCTCAGTTAAATATAAACCATATTTCTTAGAACCTTGCAGACTTTTCTGTTATTCTGTCAAAGCCACAGCTGAAAATAGGTTTGCAGACATTAGGGCCAATAGAATTCCCATCCCAGTGCCATTTAAAGTAAATGGTGTTGACTTTAAAATTTGGAATTTGTAGAAAAATCGAGCCCACGATCCTTTTTTCATTCATGTTTTGGAGAGTTTACATTTCAAAACTGAGCCTGAATCTGCCCTCCATCAACCTGTTCCAACAGTTTATTTTTAAGGTTATGTCAAGACAAGAAAGGGGCTTGTCTTTCAGTCTGACTGCTCTCCAGTGAGAAAAGATTTTGCAGATCCCAGCTCACAGTGGCTCCTGTGGCACCTGAGTGGTGAAGTTTCCAGAATTGCAGCTGTCTGTGGCATAAATGCTATGAAGCATTTTTTTATTGCTGTTTTTTTGGTCATGCTCTCAGTTCTGATGTGGGTTTAACCTTGAGTTCCAAGGAGCCTGTTCCTGTGCAGCCTTTGCTTTCCTCTCAGTGTTTGTTCCTATTAATAAAGGGTTTGCTTTAGCTGTTTATGCCCTTGCTTAACATAAAAAAAAAAAAAAATAAAATAAAAAAAAAAAATAAAAATTATATTTTCCCTGATGGTGCTGAAAGTTGGTGGTTTCTGAGACAAAATTCTAAATTCCAGAAATGATAGGTGTAACATATCCATGCTAATGCCTTCTGCTGTGCCATTGACTGCAGCTTTGAGTCACTGAAAACAACAGCCAGTGCATTTCGATTCCATTTGACTGTGCAATAATCCCATAGATGGGAGTAATGAGAACAGAAAGCCAATTTGCTAAAGAGCCCAAATTGATCCAAGCCACATTGCTCAGCAGCAAACTGCTGTCAGCAAAATAATTGAACTCTGTGAGTGTCAAAGCTTGTTTTGAACGGTCTGGAAGTGATGGATGGGGCAGAGGTTGGTGGTGCTGCACCTTTCCCTGACACCTTCAGTCCAACTTCTGGCACTGAGGGCATGTTTTTGTACCACCACAGCCTCATCTCAGAGCTTCTCTTCAGGCAGCCTCATTCTATACCTAGTATGTGTATATATATATATATATATGTGTGTGTGTGTGTACGTAGTATCAATGTTTAAGTATGAAATATGACTTCATATCTGCTCTGACAGCTGTAGCTTCCAATTATAAACTGTGTCTAATTCTACACCATCTTATTCTCAGTTTCATACCTGTATTTATGTTGCACATTGCTGTAGATACTAAGCCAGCTCAGCTGACACTGGAATTTTTAGCTTTCCAGTGCTGCAGCCTCAGCTCTGCACGGACAACACGAATCCTCAGTGCTCTCCTTACTCAGTTTTTCCCTTCCAGTCCCTGCTTTGCTCTTGCCAGGCTTTACATGAGCTCTGGAGAAAAGGAGGGATCATGGGGATGAGGAACAAAGCTGAGCTCTGGCATCTCACCTGCCCTAATCCCCTCCAACCTGATTTTATACTATAACAGTCTGATTCCTTAATGTAGGAGTTTCTCATTTTCATAGAACAATATTTGTCCTGCTCCTTGTCACAACAGATGTTTGTGCACTTTGTCCAGGGAAAGGCTATAACCAAAATTATTTAGGTATTAATTCTGTTCCACTCTGGTTATTTAAGCATTCAGGTTACAAACAAATTTAAAAAAAAACAACCCAAAAACAAATAAAAAAGCTGGAGCAAGACTTTTTTTTCCCCCACACCTACATGCCTAGGAGCATTTGCAGAGAAAGGTATTCTTGGAGCAGTCTTAACACATGGCAAGGGAATGCTTTCCAAAATGCAATGACAGCTGCCTGCTTCTTGTCAGGCACTTGTGCCTCATGTGAGGTGTTAAGGGATCAAACACATTGAATAAAAAGCAGCCCTTGAGCTCTGATTCTTGCTCCAGAACCCACGTTTTCTTTCCTTTCCCATTCTCCCAGAGAGTTATCCTAAAGTTACAGGATAACTGATTTCTCTAGCTCACTTCTCCTTCCATTTCCTCCTGCACAGCCCTGTCCTGGTCAGAATTCCATCCCAGCCTTTGGGCTCCCCTCCTGGCTCAGGCAGGCTCTGGGTTTGAGCCAGGCTTTGAGCCAGGCTGGGTGTTTTCTGCCCCTCCTGAGCACCTCCTTCCACTGCCTGCTGAGGGACAAAGAGCAGCCTGGTGCCTGTTGAAATAAACAGGGCAGGAGATCTTTCTCCTTTTTAATGCCTTTATTAAAAATCAGCTCGGGGGTCGCACAAACACTGCTGCTGCTGCTCCCCAGGAGTGGCAGGGAGGAGGAGGATGATGCAGCTGTGTCTGCTGGTTTACAGGCAGAGCTAGGGATTCTGTTCTCATAGGAACACGAGTAGATTCTGCTTTTTCTGTTTGATTTTCAAGGTCCTCCTTCCAGCCGACATCCTTAGGTTAGGGCGAGACGTAAAAAGGACCTCAGCAGACACTGGACTCAGTTCCTCACCTTTAGACATCACTTAGATCTCTAAATTCCATGTTGCCTCGTTGTTTTAGAGGTTTTTAGCTGGATTTGGAGAGGTGCTATTCAATTTGCATACCAGGTTCGATGTCGCCTCCCCCTCCCCTTCTCTGGTGTCATTCTCTAGGAAGTGGCAGAGAGGGGGGATACCCGACTTACAGGGATTTTTAACCACTAACAACAGGTAATTAAAGAAAAACTATTAACAACAGGTGGTTACAACATGAAATTATTAACAACAAATAGTTAAAACTCTAATTTAGCAGCAATGGGTTTAACTTGTTAGCTCTGCAATTTTAAAAAAAAGGACAGCTTTTCTACTCACAACACCTGTCAGGGGTGTGGAGACCTCAGCCACTGTCCCCAGAGCCCCAGGGAGCAGACACAGAGGTGTCCTGCTGGAGGCTGGCCGGGGGAAAGAACAGGGATGGGGTTTCCACTCTCAGTGTTTTCCTGCTGACCTGCTCCAAGCAGCAGCAGCACAGAGTCCCTGGAGCCTGCTGGGAGCTCTCTGGCTCTCACAGGCACTCCCTGGAGCACAACCCAGCATCAGCTCTGCCTTTTGCTGCAGGAGGAAGGCACAGATGAGTGAGGCAGAGCAGGGCTGGGCTTCCAGAGGCCATTTCTAGACACCAAGTCTATTCCATGTTTTCTTCTGCACTGTCTCTGCACTGCAAATGGATCCTCCTCTCCAAAGCTATTTTCCTAGTCCTGCTCAAATTGCACAAATGTCTTTTGTTTAGCTGTGATAAAAGCACAGGATTCCTAAAAGCCTGACAATTCTTTTTTTTTTTCCTTCTTGAATTGTTTTTAACACGTTTCATGTTTTCAGGCAGGAGATAAGTTGTACAAATAAGATTAGCTGTAAATGTTTTTGTTGTATGCCTGTTGTGTATATTGTGTTAGCTTCAGTCTGTCTGTTGGCTGACCCTGGTGCCCTCAGAGCTCTCAGAAAAAAAGAAAACAGTCCTGCTGTATTTGGATCTCTGCAGCTAATTCATATTTATCCTTATTAAAGTTTCTTCTGCTTTGGCTAGAGGATGATACAGGCATTTTAATTCCATCCGATCTGTTTCCCAAGTGGGACACAGGGTGACTCAGCCCCTCTGGCTTCTATAACATCTCATTAGGAGCCAGCCTGATGTCTGTGACATGACTGTAGGTTGCTTACTGCTAATTCTTAAACTCCATCTGCTTTTGTTGCTGTTGTTGGGGTTTCTTTCTGTTGTTTGGTGTTGGTTTTTTTTTCCCTATCCCTGCTGAAGTATTTCAGTTTAAGAAAAGCACCTAACAATTTCACTCCTCATCAGAAATGGTTTCAGAACTCTGGAAGCTGAATCCCATCCCCAGACCTGTGTGAAATGATGCAGTTAATGACCTTATCACTGACTTTGTTTGTACTCAAAGTCAATGAAGCGCTGCAGGTTTCCAATGGCTGATCAGCAAGGTCTGCTACAAATGCAGAGAGGCAGTGCAGGACCTCCAGGAATACCTTTTGTGTCAGATACCTGCAAGTGCTTCCCAGTGATGTATGAGTAACCAGTTTTAGCTTAGGGTGATGTCTGAAGGATGTCTTATTCCAGACATCTACTGTGACTCATCTGCCCATGAGTTCCTCACCCTTTGTTCCTTTTATAGTCAGTGGGGAGTGATGAAGGCTTTGGCAGCAGGAGGCTGGAGTGGGCTTTTAAACTACTTGGATGACTCTGCCCTGGAAGTGCCTATTGTGCTCTACTGTTCATTTATATTAACATATGTAAATTTCTTTAATATTAACTTGAGTTAAATTGCCCTTTTTCTGCCTCGCACCTGAAGGCACCAAGAACTCTTTGAATTTTCTGCCAATCTTTATCCTTTCATGACCAAAGTGATGCCTATGACAAGCAGTCACCATCAATTCTTTCTTGTGTCTGTTTTTTGAAGCAATGTTCTTCCCAACGTCAGCCTTCCTGGAAATCATTCATCTGTGTTGGTTCTGTCACTGCTTTCTTATGACACTGTTTTCCACTGGATACTGCAGGGAACTTCTGCTCTGGGGTGATGTTGGAGTTCTGGATGCTGAGAATTTTAGACTTTCTGTACAGACAGACTCTGACTCCCTGGAGAGCACTGCATTTGACCTGAGGCTGTGGATCAGGCTTCCAAAACTGATTGATAGCGCTGGGATTATGGGTGTGTAGTTGGTTAGAAGTGTGTAACATCACAGGGTGGAAAACTTAGAGTTTGGGGTTTTAGAATATAGTAATAAATATGAAGCAAGGTGGAGGTTTTAGGGTGGAAGCAGGTTGTTCTTTTTTACCTTCTTCTTTCTTCTTCTTCATGGGTTTGGGTGGCGTTTTGTAGTTGGACAGAAAAGTCTGCATTGCAGGCTTTGAGGGATTAGTTATTGGGTTAACAGGGAAAATAGTTTAAGTGTCATTTCTTAATTGGATAGTTTAGCCTTAAAAGACCTTGTAACAAGAGATAGTTGGCCATTTTGTGCCTTGTTAATGAAAGGCTGCAGAACTCACTGTTGTGAGGCTGTAACATTGATAATAATCAGTAAACACCTGAGTGTGAACACGAACTATCATCTCAAGTGCCTTCAATCCCAACCTCGACAGAGGTAGAAAAAGGAAGCCAAATGCCATCAGGGTGACAAGTCAATGCTGATCCTTTTCTTTCCTGTTTCTGTTTCCTAGAAAAAGGCCTCTCTTTGCTAGGGTACCATCTGTGCAACTATACCCTGACCAAAAGTGTATTTAAAATGGTTGCCTACCAGAAGTCCTATGAGAAGAAGACATCCTGTGGAGGGTGGATCCCGTGGATGGTGTGTCCCCAGACACACTACAGAACAGAGTTTCACAGTGTTGAAGTGCCTGAAACCATCACTCTCACAGATTGCTGTGAAGGATATGAGCAAGTTGGACTCTACTGCTCTCTAGGTAAGTTTTAGTCAGATTAAGAGAGGAAATAAATGCTTCTTATGGAAGAAGATTCAGTTCAGCTGAGATGTGTAAAGGCTTAATTCAGTTCTGGGTCATAGGTAACTATTCACTGAAATGAATGAGTTTAAAATCATGTACAGTAAACTTTGTCCAACATGGCAAGGAGTAGACACAGCAGATTAAAGCTCCTGATTCTTGCTCTTTGCCACCTCTAGTCACAAATTCACTAAATTTCCAGGGGAGCCTGAGGAAGGCACCTGCTTGTTAGCCCTCCAAGGGCTCATTACCTGTCCAGGTTCAGGCCAATATCCCTGGCCAAGAGCAATAATTCACTGTCTGGTGCTGTGTCTGCTCTGAGCCTGCCTGCATTTACACCGCGAGCTTTCTCCTCAAAAGTAATTCAGGATGCACTTGGGATAACATCTCCTTTGATGTGGAGCAGGGTCTGTTCCCAGCATGCAAACCCAATTCTGGTTCAAATTTAAAGCAACATGTGACCTCAGGGCAACTTGATACCAGATGCTTTCCAACCAAAACTAGACTAGCACCCATTTTCTTAGGACTTCCTTGGTTAACTATGACTGTGTGGGAGGTCTGAGAACTGGTGAACTTTTTGGTGGACCTGATCTAACATCTGAGTGTTAGTAAGACTCTACTCAGGAAGACTCAACCACCTTTGTCTCAAGATGGAAGCTTTTCCCCCTTCCCACAACAGGGTTAGCAGTTGTCTGTTAGAAATTCCCAGTTTTATCAGAACTTGAGACCTAGATGGAGGGGATTCCTTGGGGAAAAGGAACTTTGTCCAATGGATAAATTTAGATGCTTTTAAGCTGAGCAGGCATATTGAATTGTCTAAACCAGCACTGAACTTTTCTGTCACCAGAAAAGTTTGCAGAACATAGTTTTGTCTCCTATTTTCAGTATGACATTGCATTTTCCCTATTTCCACTTTTCACTGTGGACCTGGGCATTTACATAACCACACACAGGAAGAGCAGATTGAAAGGAAAGGTCCTGTTGCAGCCCTGGCCCTTGTTTTGGGTCATGAGACTTGGGTGACTCAGATCTGTGGGAATGTCCCCAAACCTGCTCCTGCAGCGGGATCATGTAACGTGGCATGAGGGGGGATGAGCCATATGTCCTGTCATGGGATCTGTCAAGAACAATGTGCTCATCCCACATTTAAATTGCTTCAGAGCATTGGAAAAAGAACTTCCAAACATTTTTTTTCCTCCCAGGCGTTTTCTCCACAGTCACAGGTAGAATATTGTGTCTAGCAGGATTTTAACAGAAGGATGGGAATACAAAAATGGTCGATATGTTTTATTTGTTCCTAAAATTATTTGCTGGAGAAGAGAAATTAAAGCATAATTCCTGATGTACTGTATCCTGTTACTGTTTGGCTGTTGTGGAGCCCCAGCAAAGCAGAATTTGAGGTGCAGAGACCTGTGTGCCCAAGCAGATTTGTCAGACAGGCAAAGGACCTGCTGCTGATCATCTCTATTTTCCAAGCATCAGTTCCATGCTAGGGAGAATCTCCAGTACATCTAATTATGGTTGAAAAGTTACTTCAGTGAAGTCTTTTGGATATACAGACATGTGCATACATGTGTGCCTGTAAGTATCAAATGGCAAGACTGAGAGGCAGTCAGAGAAAATGGCTTTTTAATTGTGTAGTACAAGGAAAGAGCTGTGCCAGCTAAATGTGGAAAAGTCACCATGGTTGTCACTGTTTGCACAAGAAATTTAGGTGTTTCTGAACCTCTGAAAGTCAAGACCATCTTCTTGTGTGGAAAAAAAACCATCCTGGTAATGCTTGAAATATTTCTTTCCCAGTATAATTCTGTCTCTTAAAAGCATCTCTAGGGATATTTTAGGCTTGAGAGCTGTTGATGATTCTGTTTCATCCAACATGAACAAATCTGTAAATCTCTTGTAAAGCTTAGCTGCAGAATTTCCACCCTGCCCTTGCCATGTTGTTGATGGGCAAGTTTGTCCATGAAATACTGTGGTCACCCTGACACTTTTTCCTGTAGAAGTTAACTTGGGAATATTTAAAACCATTTAAGGATTTGTATGGCTTCTAGGTGATTTCCATGTTTACATTATTCTGGTATCTTTGCTTTTCAGGGCATTAGTCATGAATTCTGTGAATGGTAATGCACTGTCTAGACACAGTCTTAAATAAATGATGAGAAGAGAAACTGGAACTGCAGAAATTACTGCACAGCATGCTGCTGAACTACTGTTATTTTCTTCTTGATGCTATCCATGCTGGTGTGCTCTCCATCCTGCCAGGGGTGGAAAGATCTCGGTGACCTTTCACAGCAGCCTGTTCCTGGCCACTCCTCACCTTCTCTTCCTAGAAGGAAACATTTACCCCTGCCTGGGGTATGGCAGGCCCTGCTTTTATTATTTCTTTACTCTAGACCACTGGTCAAGTTGCTCTGGTAGTTGTCACTAGTTGTGTGTCTGTCCATCAGGATACTGTTACATGTGCACACACAAATGACTTTGACATTTTTAAATAACAGCTGGAAAGTTAAATATCTAAAAGTTAGGAAGTGCTGGAATGAATTCTTAAGGTAGAAGTAAATAAAACAACCTTTGTTTTCTCTCTTTTTGCCCATGCATGCAGATCAGTGAACCATTTTAATTACCTGATCCAGCTCTGCAGTGCCCCAAGGACCACATTTCCCAGTGCCCAGGGATGCTGGAGCCCCTCTGAGTGTGCCATCCAGACCTCCACATTCAGCACTCTGCTCAGCCTCTCACTGAGTAGAGAATTATTTATCACCTCTGAAGGTGAATCCTGGGGGATTCACAGGCAGCAATTTGTCTTCACAAAGGCTGTGGGAAGTGAGGGAGCTTCTGTGTCATTCACAGATGGGCAACTGAGCTGCAGAGAAACTGAGATCAAACCATTCTGTGGTGGTTTCAGACCTGCTTTCAGACAACTTGGGTGCAGCTTTAATTTTTTTAATGAATTTATTCTGATTTTCATGGTGCTTAGTTCTGCTTTTAACAACTTGTATGGTTGAGGCACAGGGCTGCAGGTCAAACTCATGGACCTGTGAAACCCTGAAGGTTGTTCCACCATACAAAACTTCTCCCAGCATCTTGTCTTTTAGGTAGAGATAGGATCCAGCTCTCCAGGCTTGTTTCCAGCTGCTTGAATGGAGGCTGTGGTTATTTCTCCTGGTGGCTGGCTTGCTGCCCACTTTCCAGCACAAGATGAAATCAGAGAGCTCCTTATCTGCCATCTAACCCTGCCTGATCCCCAGCTAGGGAGGGAAAGAGTGCATCAGCACATGATGAAGGCTGGTTTTCAAGCACACACATACAAAAATACCTTAAAATAAGAAGAATCAAGACAACTTTAATTGTGGAGTTTCTTGAGGGCACTTGATTTGCAATGTTAAAGTCAGGCTTTAAGTATGCCTTGTGTGTACAATTTCTGAAGATTTTCAGGAAAACAACTACAAAGTAAAAAAAATGCTCATTGCAGGTGTCCAGGCAGCTCCTCAGCAGGGCTGGGACCTTCCAGAGCTGGCATGCAGATGTTCCCATGCTGGCTGTAACCGGAGCAGCAGGAGCTGGCCACAGCTGTCCTTGTGCTCGGCTGTCACAGGAAAGCCAGGGGACAGTGGTGCCACACATGGGCAGCACTGCAGCATCAGCCTGGGGTGAGAAGGTGCCAGAATGTCCTGTTGGACTTCACCCAGAAGCAGGTGGCTCTGGCTGCCCTGCAGTTTGTTGTCCTTTGTGTGCCCCCAGCAGCTGCAGAAATGGGATTATCAGCATCCCTGCCTGTTCCCCACGTTGTCCACTGATGGGAATCCTGTCTGGGAATTGCCTTGTCCCTTTCTGAGCCCTCTAAAGCTGTCTGTCTCCACACCCCCTGTGCTGACAAATTGCAGAAGTTCCCTCCTGTTTGGGTAAAGAAGTGAGTTCTTTCATCCATTTTATCACTGTGGGCTCTGGTGAAAACCAGCTCTGCCTTCACCTTGCCCCCTGCCTTTGGGATTTTGCAAAGCTTGATCACATCTCCCTCAGCCTTCTCCCCTCCAAGGCAAAAGGGACACCCAGGAAGGGTGTTAAATATTTGTCAGATGCTGGATCAGCACAAATCCCAGTTAAATCCCTGGAAAGGCAATCAGGATGGAAAACATCCACCTGAGCAAGTAAAGCCTACCAATGCTCAAAGACCCCCAGACCAGGGTTGTGTGATGAAAACTGCCAGCCTGCCTTTGGAACAGACTTTCCCAGGGGCTTCCTCTGTAATTTCATAGATTTGTCTCCACCTTCTGATACCTGAGACAAATGCAGGGTGCTGGTACCTGGCTCCACCACACCCTCTGGAAGAAACCATCCCTTCCAGATGGAAGGAGGGAGGGGAAGGGGGTTATGGCTGAGCTAATGTTGTCCCTCAGCATCAGTCTCCTGGGAGATGCCCCATCCTGCAGATCCAGCAGCTGTCCAGAGGCAAGCTGGCAAGTGACCTTGGGTTGCTAAGCTGCAGTTCTGCTTCCATACATTTATGTAAATAAGGGAGGAGAAAAGCCTGTACTTCATCCAAATGACACAGGAGTTGGCTGGCTTGCTCCTCACTGCTTGCTTGGTCAGTGACTGTCCCCAGCATGATTGAAGGGGAGAGCATAAATTGAATTTTCAAAGTGCATCTGGTACAATTAGGCAGAAATGTGAAGTGAATCCATCTCTGTTTCCGTTGATCTGAAAAAGATGACCTTTTGATTTCAGATAAATGGCTGCTGTGGCACCCAGCCAGGATTCAATAGTGTTTTCTGAGATTGCATGGGACTCATTAAACCATTTACACTGCAGTTAAACACACACACACACAAAAAAGAGACACAGGTGGGAAAAAAAACTGCTTTGAACCTCAAACCTGCTTGAACTGCACTTGAATCTCAGAGCTGGAGGAATTTCCATGCCTGGGTCCAGCTGCCTGGTTTGAACAGTAAAGAGCACTGGTGAATAGGGAATTTTCTAACACAAGGAAATCCCTCGGTGCTCATGTTTGTGCAAAATCCAGTGTGAGAGGCTGCTTAGCTCCCTTCACAGGAGGCTGAGAAGGAGCAATCACTTGAGGCTGGGAATATGTGTGAGACTCAGCTAAGAGCAAACAAGGCTGTATCACACCTGAATGTGGCTTTGAAAAGCAAGAGGGATATTTCTAGGAAAAGGACCTGTTTGGGGGAACCACCTGTGGAGTGCCAGCCCAGAGAGAGGAGGACCTGGAACGTGTATGTGGCAGTAAAATGTGTAGATTCAGTTTAAATCTTGGTTAATCAAGATAATTTCCCTGGCTAAGAAGGTTACTTGGCTGAGGCCAAAAGTGCTAGATTCAATATCCCCTCCTGCTTCTCAGAAACCTCACATTTACTCTCATCCAGAGCCTTGGGATAACAGAAATTGTAAACCCACAGAACTGACTGTTCAGAATAGATTTATAGTTTGCTGTGGACCTTTCACTTGCTATGGGCTTTATTACGTCAAATGTGGTTTTCCTGCACCACAACTGTTTCTCTTGCAGCAATCAGGTTCATTTTCTCCTGGCTGGCTTCAATTGCTCAGTAAAGGATCAAAAGCCTGGAGGTGCAAAACAAATGGAAGAGATTTCTTTCAGGTTGCTTAGAAAGACCAGAGCTGAGCATTACTTGGAGCTGAGTTTGGGAGTGTGGGTAAAGAAGTGAGTTTGTAGAGCTTGGAAATATTTTCTCTTTTCCTCCCTAGAAGAGATTTTGTGCTGGCACTGACCCAGAAGCACTGTCTGCCCTTGGCTTGGGAATCACCAAGCTCCTGCCTCAGCTGCCCTCTCTGCAGGGCTCTCTGGTGTGGGCTACCAACCTCCTGGAGTGGCCAGCTGGAACACGATTACTGCAACTAAGGTTAAATTTGTGCCACAAAATGTTAAATGAAAGTTCTCAACTTCTATCTTACACAGTACCTGTTTTCTTTGATCATTATATATTATTTGGATTAGTCACAGCTGATATCAGGCACATTTTCTGTTTCTCAGTGCTTCAGTGTCTCCACATTTAGAAACTTACCTATGAGCCCATCCATCCACAATTATTAATGGAAAGTTAGAAACTCAAAATTTCTGTAACAGAAATGTCATGGACAAGAGAAAGATCTGAGAATATTTACACCCTTGAAATGAAATAATGATATTTTAGGCTGCTGTTTTCTTCCCATTAAAAACTCAGAACAGACATGCTTCTAAAATGAGGAGGAGGTGTTTGGTATAAATTAAATATCACAATTTTATGGAAAAAAACTTTCTGTATTTTTATTCTCAGAAATGTTTTTGTTACTTAGCACTCAGTAGATCCAGTGTATTTGCCTCAAGACCTGGTATTTGTCCAGTGAAGGATATGGAAACATTTGATTATCCTTGCACGTTCGATTCTGAATGTCCAGGGCTGAAAAAATGCTGCAGCTCATCCAAAGGAGCGGGCTGTGTGGATCCCATGCCAGAGGGTATGTTACTGATAAATCCAACGCTGCTTCTAATAGAAATATCCTTCATTTTCCCTCCTGAGGGTGGGAGTGGGCAGGAAAACTGTTACCATAGCTCTTCCTAAAACAAATACGGGAATGTGCCTTGGATGGATTCCAGGATATTCAGCTTCAGCGCTTGCACCCCTGAGCACTGAGTGGTGTGTGGGTGCTGTGGGTCCAGCAAACCTTCCCTGGCTCTTTCTCCTTGGCTGGCTCCTCTGCCTGTGGCATATGGCAAACGAGGCCCTAGCTGGGCTGTTTGTGGGCCCCTCAATATTTGCCAAGTGAAATCTTGCTTGGTTTCCTCAGAGCCTTCCTGAAGCTCTGTCACTTTCTGTAGCTCCAGACCTCAGATGACTTGGCTGTTTTATTTCCTATGCTGCAGGCAGGATGTTCTGGTACAACGTGACAGTGCTTGTGAAAATGGATTTTAATGAATTGATCCGGGTGGATTCCCACCTTCTGAATCATTCCCGCCTTTTGCACTCCGTGGTATGTACAAAAACAAACTCTTCCTTCGTTGTGCCCGTGGTTCTGTTACTCAGGAGCCACTCTTTGTTCCCTCTTTGTTCTGCCAGATTGATTTTTTTTGGCCCTATTTCTGATTATTTCTGATTACTGAATGTCAGCTGCATCCTTAAGCAATTCAACTAACATTGATTTATCAGCTTCTTTAGCAAATTTTTCAGGTCTCTTCCAAAGGCAATTAAAAAACATACTGAAATAAAGGGAGTTTTCCTGCTTAAGTAGTGCTTGCTCCAGCTCTGTCTCAGTTCAGTTTTGGGCCTATGACAGACTGAGACCAGACTTCAAGACCTCCAAAGCATGATGTTTTCTGATATGGAATTTTAAATTAAGCCTTTCCAAGACAAACCTATCTGCCATAACCTGCTGGCACTGATGGGCAGCAGAGCAGAAATGGTAACAACAGCATGGGTATCATTCTTCCTCCTATCTGATTTCCCCTTCTCATATCCTAAAAAAGCAAGAAACCCTGGTGCTGTTGCTGTGTAGTAGCGGGTGGGGGCAAAGATCCACCAAGGATTTTACATCTTGGTCTAAAACAAGCAATGTGAAAGTCAAACACTCAGGAAATGGGGAGTTGAGGTGAAGCTGTTCAATGAGCTGCTCCTCAGCGTGTCCTGCTGTCTGTTCCACTAACTCTTAATGCTCAGCCCAGCAGCAGACCCCTTCTGTCATTCCCGACTCTCAGCTGGGATGGCTTGGTCTCTCTGGAGTCTCTCCGTGCCTCTTAATCCCACCCCTCATCCTGAGTCTATTACTTTTCCTCTTTTTCTTTCTATTCCCTTTGCCAGCAGTCCATTTAGCTGTTCAAAGTAAGAAGTGTTGGGCAGCTTTATTGCAGATGAATTGTAGTGGCCTGTGAAATTTATTGTAATCCACTGAGACTTTGCAAAGCAGGACTTTTCCCACCTCTTCCTGGGTTGNGAGAGATAAAGCAAAAACTTCCCAATGAACAGCAGAGAACTGCCCCACCTGTGACAGATGGGAAACAGAATACACACATCTTACAACCCAGGACATTCTTCCTGCCAAAGCATTTTGAGATCAGCTCCACACCCCACTGAGCTTGGCATTTCTGTAACATAAATCTGCTGTGAAATGTGAAAATAACTCACCTTGCATAAATACAGGCCTAAACCACTTTGCCATGGTTTCTGAATTTCTTTCTACACTCAGATTATGATAATAACCACTGCATAATTCATGTGCTGGGAAATGACCACGGTGCTCCAGTGTTTGCTGCCCTGTTTTCCAGATCACTGGTGCATTGCAGCCCCTGAATGCCTCTGTGCACCACATCCAGAGTGACCGTGGGGACATCTACGCTGGGACAGTGGCCTCCCAGCTTCTCCTGGGCATGCACCATCCAGCTCCTCTGGCAGAGGTTTCCTCCTCCCTGAAGGCCATGGTGAAGCGTGTGTATGAAGTGATTGACACACAAGTGCAAGGTCACTGACTGTAATCCTGTCACATTTTAGGGGCTTTGTCCCTCTTCACTTGGGATCTCGTTTATATAACCATTAATTTGCTTTCAAAGGTAGCACAGAGGATCTTGCAAACTTTGCAAACACAGCCCTGACCTTTCTCTTATAGGATGGAGAGTTAATGATTATTTTGGAGTGAATAGTTTGGAAGGGAATGCCTCTGAACCCTGAAATTTATTTTCTCCCAGTAACATAATTTTGCAGATGAAAAAGCAAATATGTGCATATTTGGAGCACAATCATTAGTTGTATTAAACAGGCTCTTAAAAACCTGTTTTCTTGGGAAGCAAATATATTACTTCCAGTAGCTTGTATGAAACAAGTCATATTTATAGTCTGTTAATTACTATAGCATATTACTATATACTTTTTAAATGTTACATACACATTTCAATATATTAATTTAAAATTATATCAAGCTACTTATTGCACTGCAGTTGTCTGAACATTTTCACTGCTGAAATGCATTATTCTTATTCTGTGTTTGCTCAGTCCAGCTTTCAGTGAAATCACTGGTCTCCTGTGTTGACATCTTAGGTTTGGATGGCATCCTGCAGGTGTAAGCAGGAGCTGCCCCTAATTGTCCTCTAGTTCCAAAGAATTGGGGTAAAAAGTGATAGGGTGGTAACATCCAGAATGGCTTTAACAGCATTACTGCAGATTTACACTGAATTTATCATAGCCAGAGCCTGGTCTACACACAGTTCAGATCAATCTTGATGCTGCTCCCAATATCTGTGCAAGGTGTGTTGTTCTTCCTAGATGTCAATGAATGCTCCTATGCTGAATTCAATGCTTGCCCTGAGAAAAGCAGCTGTGTAAACCTGGAGGATTATTACAGCTGCCACCCCCAGCATGAACATGCCACTGTCATCCCTCACTGGCTGAGCCCAAGGAAGGAAGGTAAGGAATGTGGGTCTCACCCTGGGAAGTGCTGAGGTTGTTCCTGCAGGACTTTGTGCTCCTTTGCAGGAGTCACCTGCAGGAATTTCTGGTGCATGAGTGCCCCTTCTCCTCCTGTTGGGAGAAAATGCCACATAAACCTGTTACCTATTTCTGATGGAAATGCAGAGTATTTATTTCACAGTCCTTTGTGTTTTCTCTATTTCACTCTCAGCTGTCCTCACTCATCTGCCAAAACCTAAAACTTTAGACCCTCCTGCTTCTCAGAGCAAGTCACTTGTTGTCAGTGCACCTCCCCAGCCTCTTGAGAAACAATTAATGGCATTATTTCTACCATTTTCTTTTTTCCTGTTTGACTGCAGCCCAGACTCAGTGGTTGCATGATCCCACCCTGAGCTCCTGCACTGCTGCTGAGCTCTCTGCTGCAAGCAGCTGGAGTTTGGCACTGGCTGAAATAATTCCTTGTGGTACCAGTTCAGCAAAATGTACTTACAGCCCACAGACATCAATGGGCCAGCTAATAGGCTTTAAGATAATGAGATGAAAAACTGCTTGCAGATTCAATGCTTTAATTAGAAAATAATTTTACAATCCCTTAATCTCAAAAATTAAGATAATGTATTACTTTATGCTTTTGTGATATGATAACACTTATTTTTTATTTCTATTACTTCTATTGCTGCTTTTCATGTGGAAAACCTGAATGGTATTATTTTGGATTTGTTTCCTTAGAAATACTCTAACTCTGATAATATGATTTTCCCCTAGGCATTGTAGCATCTACTCCAAGTTCAGTAAATGCTGTTAACACTGGCAGTAGCTCTCCTTCTCTAAGGAAATCAAGTCTCTTGTTCATAACCAACCAATCTACAGATGCTGGGTGCTGTAAGTAACTTTGGGTTTTAATAAATGTTTTCTTGATTTGTGATGGGAACAAACCTCAGTAGATTTGTGTTTATATGGGTGATCCAGCCCTTTCAGGCAAGAGTTAGTACAATCCTTTTAACAACACCCTGTTCTTCTGTGGGAGGAAATGGATTTAAGTTGTTCTTTGAGAGTTCAGAGAGACAGGCTGGATATTCTTGATCTTCATCCACAACTTCTGATCGAAGCTGAAGCCAGAGGAATTAAACTGAGGCCCCTCTAGCACAGGGGGGAGTGGCTTTGGGGGTGTTTGGCGGCCACCTGGCTCAGAGTGCTGGAAACAATTGTGTTCTATTGAAGCAATTGATGAAAACAACCTTTTCTCCTTAGTCTAACCATTAGCATGAAAGACCTGAAGCTGTGGCAGCAGCACGCTGTGGTCTCTGGGTTAGTGTGGGGTGTGATGCCCATCTCTCCTGGCCCCAGCTCTCTCCAGCAGAGGTGTCTTGTCTGGGCTCTCTCTCTCGAGCCAGACAGACTGGCTGTGCTGCAGGGCAACTCATCCTACCCAGTTTAAACACCTCCTCCTCCCAGGACAGGGATCATCTCTGAAGGGCCCTGTCTTTTCCCATTGACATGACAATGATTGCACTGGCCTAGAGTGGAATGACAGGTGAAGTGCTGCATGCCACTCTCCCCCAGCCTCTGTTAGCTGGGGTCTGGGGGGTTTTCCAGGATAAATCCAGGCAACCTTTGCCTGAACAGGTGCATTTTGATGATTAAAGTGACAGGAGGCAAAGCAGGTGTCAACACATACAGAGTACCCAGAGTCACTCTTCCAAACTTATTGCTGTTGCTTGCACCTGTAGCTTGCTGGCTGATTATTTCTGTGGCTGGAGATTTGGAGGAGATTAGGTTGTCCAGAGGGATTGGGGCTGCCTCATCCCTGGAAGTGTTCAGGGCCAGGTTGGATGGGGCTCTGAGCAGCCTGGTCTAGTGGAAGATGTCCCTGCCCATGGCAGGGGGTGGAGCTGGATGATCTTTAAGTTTGGATCTTTCCAGTCCAAACTATTCTGTGATTCTGTGGTTCAACAGAAATGCATATAGTAAAAAGAATAAAAAGGTTAGGCACTAAATCTGTCACTCTAGTGGGATGGTTCATGGGTGAGGGGATCTGCTGGTGTGAGAGGGGCAGATTCTGTCCTGACCCCATTGACTGTCAGAGTGCTTGTCTGTAGTGGATTTAGAACAACACAAGGCTTTAAAAGTGAAATGTTGCTTTTTCTGTGCCAACTCTTGCTGGGACTGCAACAGATCCCTCTGCAGTTACAAAGCATCAAATCTTCAGCGTTACCAGCAACAGCTTTGGAATGTCCTGGCTTGTCAGTTCCACTCTGAACCACACTTTCCAAGTCTGGGTGGCCAAGGGCAATGAAACTGTGCAAAACCTGAAGACAGAGGAAATGCAGATGGATGTGTCTCACCTGGAAGCAGGTGTGATGTATTCAGTAGAGATCAGCTATGAAACTTGTGGAAAAACCATTATCTCCCGTCAAAATGTTAAAACAGGTGAAGAAACACTTTAAAATACATATATATAATATAGTGTATCTCTATCTTCTCCATTTTCCTCCTTCTATCTCCACTCACTTGCAGTTCAGCAGTGACCCTTTGGTCTTCACTGAACAACTTCAGCACTTTTTATCTCATCTACTCCAGTATTTATCCAACCCAGAATATCAGGCAGCAGAACTTTGGCCTTAGTTGATAAAGCAGTGCTGGAGCTGATTAGACTACTACAGATATCAGGCTAAGCTAGCTATAATTCTTTTTTAAAAATTTATTTCTTTGGTGCCGGACACTGCTTTCTGCTGCCACCCATCTCCCAGCAGGCCTCGTTTTTCCCTGCTTGATGGCTGTGGCCAGAGGGAAATCCAGGGAACTGGTTTGTCAAGGGCTCTGCTGAGCTAACAAGAGTGCCCAGAGGAAGGGCAGATTCTGCTGAATAAAGGATTAAAGAGAATTACAAGGACTGAGTAAGAAAGCTGCAGACTACCTGGCCAGTTCTGTTCAATTAACTGGTGGTGGGATCTTCCTGAGGCCCTAGTGTGTTGACCAAACATAATTTTGCTTTTTCTCTAGTCTTAAGTTATTTCCTAAGCCTCCATGCAAATAAAGAAATAAATCTCTCCCCTTTTTTTTCAAAAGGCAGTGAACTCTTTATTACTGACCACAGTGGGAATGCTGCTGTTCATGTTTATCCCTAAGAGCTTTCCGTTTGATGAGATGAGGGATGACTCCAGTTTGGGTCAGAAGGAAATGACTCTCTTTGTGGAGGGATAGTAGGAGGTCTAGTGGTTATGAAAACAGAGAGCTGAACTTCAGAGTATGAAGTTAGATCCTTTGAGAAAAAGAAAAATTTTCCAAGGATCAGTCCAAGGAGTAACAGCCTGGGAGTGTTTATACAGGACAAAGCAGTTAGAGATTCCTTGGCTCTTGGTTTTGGCTCCTGTGCTCTGTGCAGTATCTGTCAGGGCTCACCACACACACGAGGGGCATGCTCAGCTTTTTGTTGTATTTTCAGTTTGAGGATATATTTACTATCCCCACTACCAAGATCAGGAAAATAAATAAATAAAAGCTGTGACTGGTGGGCCAGAGATGAACCCACAGGCAATTCAACCCTGGGTGTAGCTCCAAGGCAGGAGTTATGTAGGGCCAGGCCCAGGTATGTGCAAACCCACACATAGAGTATGTGTACACCCAGCTCTCATGCAGTTGCAATTAGGCACCAAAATATCTCTTTAGACCTGATATAAGTGCATCTTCTCAATGTATCAGAAGCTTGTAGGAGCCTATTGGATTTTTTTTTTTTTATTTAATACCAAACTCTCTCAATCTTGTCCTTCTTTCTTCCATCAGCCAGTACATCAATTGGTCCAGGTACATCAATTTTAACTGAATCCTTTCCTATTTGTCAGTGTGTTTTAATGTTGTGTTTTACAGAGGCCAAGATATTTGATGTTACTATGAGGATTCTCAACTACAACTTCACTGATGATTTCCATAATTCCAGCAGCTCAGCATATGAGGAATTTTCAAGGCTGTTGCTTACAGAGGTAAAATGACTACATCTCTGGGTAATACAGATTTTTTTTTTTCAATGTAAATTTTATTTAATCTAATAGAGGATTTTATGCCTGGATGAAATATTCCTTCAAAATCAGAATACTGTTTCCTCTGACCTTTCTTTATAATTACAACAAACTAGACAGATCAAGCCCTTGGCCTTATTAGCAATGAAGCCAGTGAGAATTTTTCCCTGCAGAAGAGTGTAGGAATTATAAATGCAGGCATGCAACAGGGGCTCCTTTCCTTGGATCTTTAATTTGGCAATAAACTCACAGTAAATTAACTTGAGGCTTTTAAATGGATTATTGAAATGGCATTCCTGGCATTCATTTCAGCACAGTCTGCTCAATAAATGTCTTACTCCTCTTAAATAAATAGTTCTCTGCCTGATGTCTTAATTCTTTCAGGAAAAGTATCTGGATCAGGCTTTCCTCTCCAGCCCCATTCCTTGCCTGCACACATGTGGTCACTGTCCACAGTCAGGTGTAATCAGCCAGAAGCAAAACTTGAGTCATGAAGTCTGGTGGCAGCTCTCAGCTCCCCAAAAAAGTGGGAAGTTTCAGATGGAGCAATCTCCTACAGTTTTGCTGCACAGAACAGGGCCCACACAGAGGAATTGGGATCTCCACCCAACACAAGTCTTCCCCCCCAAAAAAAGGGTGACTTGTAATCATGAATTTAAGTGCAAGAGGAAAAACCCAAAACAATAATGGAGCTATACATTCAAGGGCAGCAGAGAAGAGACATTTGCCCAACAGAAGTTGCTAGTTGAACCTTCTCACATGGTTTTATTTCCCACAGTTGCAAATTGTTCGCTTTTGTTGTGTAGGAAGATTTTGGTGAGTGGTTCCTCTCTGAGATTTATGCAGACCTGATTGGCTTCATTGGTTTGGAAGAAAAAGAAGCATTGCCCACATGTGTTGCTTCTGCCTCCTTGGGTGTTTGTGAGCACTCTCATTTCTCCTCTCCTCATTTTCTTGACTCTCTACCCTGATGTGAGCTTAGACCAGCTGCACACCTTGTTTGTAGGGATCTTTTTCAGCAAGCTCTGACTGAATGGGAACAAAGCTGTGCTGATTTATGGCTCTGGGTTCGTGCTCAAAGGCATGCTTTGAGGTGTATGCAGCAACAAAAGGCTCTTCTAGCTGCCTTCTAGACATGTAAGGTGAAACTGCCAGCTCCTGCACAGCTCAAATACTGACAGCAGTGTGCCAGTTTCAGTGTTCAGAGTAATGCCATTTGTTCAGCTGAAGTGACTGCTCACTGATTTGGTAATTAACCATGAGGTAATTGTGATGCTGCCTTGAAGCTGGGCTGTCTCAAACACGTTTTTTGAAGTTATCCACCCCCATTTTTCCTTGTCTCTCATCCTGAGGTTACTTTATTATTAGACTGGGCTGCAGGCTGAACTTGAACTGGTGAGTTGCAAATGCTCCCTGGGAACTAAAGCCATGCCCACACTTGCAAATGAAACAAAATGTATATGTGCCATACAGAGATAACATCAAAGCTCTGCTGCACACACATAGTAGGACAGTTCAGCTCTGCTGCAAGCAAAAAGGTCCAGGGGGAATTCTGCTCCCTTGAGCCAAAATTTGGAGCTTGGTTTCTTAAGATCGGTGGTCAGATGGATACAGTTTTCAAAGATATCATAGAATTATATAATCACAGAATGGTTTGGGTTGGAAGAGGCCTTGTAGATCATCCAGTCCCAAACCCCTGCCATAGGCAGGGACATCTTCCACCACACCAAGTTGCTCAGAACCCTGTCCAGCCTGGCCTTGGACACTTCCAGTGATGGGGCATCCACACCTTCTCTGGGCAACCTGTGCCAGGGCTTCACCACCCTCACAGTAAAGAAATTTTTCCTAATGCCTAATCTAACCCTACCCTCTGTCAGTTTGAAGTCATTCCCCCTTGCCCTGTCACTCCAGGCCCT
>VYZP01015082.1:63461-78768 GCA_013400635.1 Hypocryptadius cinnamomeus | reverse complement strand
CCATGCCATGCCATGCCATGCCATGCCATGCCATGCCATGCCTGTGTCCATGCCTGGTGGTTCCAGCCCCTCCAGCCGTGTCCCAGCTGCCCGCTGCGCTCTGCCCACAGCCGTGCGGGGCTGGGGGGTCCCAGCAGTGGCCGGGGTTGGGCTCCGCGCTGCCCAGGAGCAGGAGGAGCCGGGCTGGCGGAGGCCGTGGGCTGTGTGAGTCACTGGCCGCGCTCTGGCCGCGCTCCGGGCGCGGATTCCGCTGCACTCCCACCAGACGCGGCCGGACGCCGAGCGGGGCGGGGGGCGCCGGGCCGGGACGCGCGATGGGCTTCTCGCTCTGCTGCTGTTGCTGCTGCGGGCCAGGAGAAGGTGACCTGCGGGCCGGGTGGTTGTGGGGGGATCGGGATGCCGTGGCATCCCCCAGGACCCCCGTGCCCACCGCAGGCCCCTTCCCGGCACAAACAGATCCGGCCCTGCGTGTGCTGGCGGGCTCGTCCGACCGCGGGGCGGGGGCACAGGGGGTCCCGGCAGCTTGGGGGGCGTCGGTGGGGAAAACACCCCGGAAACCGCGCTGAGGGCTGCCCTTGGCACAGGGACCCCTGTGGGGAGAGGAAGCCGGGAGGAATGGGTGCTGGAGGGAGCGGTTCGTGCCGGGGGGCACAAGCTGCCCCCACCCCCTGGAGCTCTGTGTGCGTGGAGGGGCCGGGACGCGGGTGCTGGAGATGTCGGGGTGCCCCGTGACTGCACTACCGGGTGGTCCTGGGGGCTCCGGGTGAGGGGAAAGGGGAGTGCAGGGTCCCAGGCTGTGTGGGGTGCAGAGTCCCAGCACGGGGGTCCTGAGTGCGGGAGGGGGTGTCCCGTCCGGACATCGCCTCGGGGTGTGGGATGGAGTTTCCCCCGGACTGCAGGGACGGGGTATTCCCCCCGGATCCCTCCGGTTTCCCCGGGTGCTGCGGGCGGTGGCGCAGCCGGGGCCGCTGAGGGGAGGGCGGGGCGGAGCGGGGCGGATCCCGCCCGTTTCCCCCCCCCGCCCGTCCCGTCCGCCCGGTGCCGCTGGTCGGTCCCGGCCGTGGGTCCGTCCGTCGGTCGGTCGGTGGATGGTGGGTCCCGTCGCGTCCCGTCCGGTGGAGCGGCGCGGCCATGTCTGGTCCCGGTGGGGACTGGCTGAGCGGCGGCTCCGGGCCCGAGCGGCGGCGGTACCTGAGCGCCCGGCTCTGCTGCACCGGTNGTGTGTGTGTGCATGTCCCTGTGTGTGCTCACACGTGTCTGTGCAGGCGCACACGTGTGTGAGAGCATGTGCACACCTGTGTGGGCCAGTGCAGGTGTGTTTCAGCGTGCACATGTGTGTGTGTGTGTGTGTGTGCACATGATGTCCTGGTGCACCTGTGCAGTGGCACACAGATGTATTCTCTGTGCATGTGTGTGTGTGTATGTGTGTGCAGACAAGTGTCCTGGTGCACGTGTGTGCGTACAAATGTGTCACACGCAGTGGCACACAGAGGTATTATCTGAGAGTGTGTGTGTGTGTGTGTGTGTGCACGGGTGTCCTGATGCGTGTGTGTGCATTTACAAATGTGTTACACACAGTGTCACACAGATGTATTCTGTGTGTGTGTGTGTGTGTGTGTGTGTGCATGGGTGTCCGGATGCATGTGTGTGTGCGTACAAATGTGTTACACACAGTGGCACACAGATGTACTATCTGAGAGTGTGTGCATGTCCCTGTGTGTGCTCACACGTGTCTGTGCTGGTGCACACGTGTGTGGGCCAGTGCAGGTGTGTTTCAGCATGCACGTGTGTGTGTGTGTGTGTGTGTGTGCACACGATGTCCTGGTGCACCTGTGCAGTGGCACACAGATGTACTATCTGAGAGTGTGTGCATGTCCCTGTGTGTGCTCACACGTGTCTGTGCTGGTGCACACGTGTGTGGGCCAGTGCAGGTGTGTTTCAGCATGCACGTGTGTGTGTGTGTGTGCACGGGTGTCCTGATGCGTGTGTGTGTGTGTACAAGTGTGTTACACACAGTGGCACACGGATGTATTCTCTGTGCATGTGTGTGTGTGCACATGAATGTCCTGGTGCATGTGTGTGTGTACAAATGTGTCACATGCAGTGGCACACAGATGTATTATCTGAGAGTGTGTGTGTGCGTGTGCGTGCGTGTGTGTGTGTGTGTGCACGGGTGTCCTGGTGCATGTGTGTGTGTGTTTACAAGTGTGTTACACACAGTGTCACACGGGTGTATTGTGTGTGTGTGTGTGTGTGTGTGCACACGGGTGTCCTGGTGCATGTGTGTGCGTACAAATGTGTCACATGCAGTGGCACACAGATGTATTATCTGTACCTGTGTGTCTCTGCACACCTGCATGTGTGTGTGTCACACGGGTGTATTGTGTGTGTGTGTGTGTGTGTGTGTGTGTGTGCACACGGGTGTCCTGGTGCATGTGTGTGCGTACAAATGTGTCACATGCAGTGGCACACAGATGTATTATCTGTACCTGTGTGTCTCTGCACACCTGCATGTGTGTGTGTGTCTGCACACGTGTGTGCGTGCCCTGTGTGTGTGTGCTGGTGTCTGTCTGCGTGTCTGTGTGTCCCTGTGTGCATGCGACATGTCTGTGTGTCCGTGTGTCTGTGTGTCCGTGTGTGCATGCCGTGTGGCCATGTGTCCGTGTGTCTGTGTGTGCGTGCTGTGTGTCTGTGTGTGTGTGTCTGTGTGTGTATCTGTGCGTCTGTGTGTCCCTGTGTGCATGCCACATGTCTGTGTGTCTGTGTGTCCGTGTGTCCGTGTGTCGGTGCGTCCGTGTGTCCATGTGTGCATGCCGTGTGTCCGTGTGTCTGTGTGTCCGTGTGTGCATGCCGTGTGGCCATGTGTCCGTGTGTCTGTGTGTCCGTGTGTCCGTGTGTCGGTGCGTCCGTGTGTCCATGTGTGCATGCCGTGTGTCTGTGTGTCTGTCTGTGCATGCCGTGTGTCCATGTGTCTGTGTGTCTGTGTGTGCACGTCATGTGTCTGTGTGTCTGTGTGTGCACACCATGTGTCTGTGTGTCTGTGTGTCTGTNCGGGCGAGACTGAGGCGCTCCTGCCCGGCCGGCCCGGCTGGCCCGGGAGCCGCCGGAGCCGGGAGCTGCCAGGGACGGGAGCCGGGCGCCGCCTGCCCCGGGAGCCGCCGGGGACGGTGCCAGGAGCCGCCCCGGCAGGTCTTCAAAGAGCCCGAGCTGACGCCGCCGCCTCCTCCCGGTCGGTACCTGCCGAAGCCGGGGGTGCCGGTGCTGGGGGTGCCCGTGCTGGGGGTACCGGTGCTGGCGGTGCCGGTGCTGGGGGTACCGGTGCTGGCGGTGCCGTTCCGCCCCTCACCCCGCAGCGATCCCAAGCTCTCGGTCTCGGCTCCGAACCCGCCGGCCCCGGTGCCGAGGTTCGGCCCGTGTGAGCGCGGTGCCAGAGCGCAGCGGTGCCACCCTTGTGACCGCCCTGGCAGTGTCACCGCCGTGTCCCTCTCTGGTCCGGTGGCACCTTCGGCCGTGTCGCGGTAGCCGCGGCTCCGGGGTGTCCCTGCCTCCCCCGACGTGCGTCAGCAGGGCTCCCACCGCGCTCCGGGCGCCAGATGTGCCTGTGCCAGATGTGCCTGTGCCAGATGCGCTCTCGGCGGAAAAATGTGCGTGCCGGGGCTGGGGCCGGGCCGGTGCCGCCCGCATTCCGCAGCGGCCGCGCTGGCTCCGTCCCAGCGGGCATCGGCCCGGCCGCGGCTGCCGCTCCCTGACGGGCCCCCGCACCCACAGGGTGTCACGGGTGGGTGTCGGGGTGGGTGTCACGGGTGGGCGGCGGCCGGCGGGGCTCTCCACGGCGCCGCCGGTGCGCGGTTGGACCGTGAGTCACGGCAGGACGAGGCCACAGCCCCGCGTCCTTTGGACTCCGCACTGAGGACGGGCAGAACAGGGGTGCAGACATGGATATTGGGGTGCAGACATGGATATTTGGGGTGCAGACATGGAGGTTGAGGTGCAGACATGGATATTGGGGTGCAGACATGGATATTGGGGTGCAAACATGGAGGTTGAGGTGCAGACATGGATATTGGGGTGCAGACATGGATGTTGTGGTGCAGACATGGATATTTGGGGTGCAGACATGGATATTGGGGTGCAGACATGGATATTTGGGGTGCAGACATGGATGTTGTGGTGCAGACATGGATATTTGGGGTGCAGACATGGATATTTGGGGTGCAGACGTGGATATTTGGGGTGCAGACATGGATATTGGGGTGCAGACCTGGAGGTTGGGATGCGGACATGGATACTGGGGTGCAGACACCAGTGCTGGGGTGCAGGAAGTGGGCCTTATGCCACTGACGTGTGTGTTGGGGTGCAGACCTAGGCATTGGGGTGTTGGCTATGCCAGGCTGGCAGTGCCCAGGGCACCCACAGCTGCACTTTCCCCAGCAGCTGCCACCACCCCTGCTGTGGATGACGTGGGTGACATTGGTGACGTTGGTGACATGGGTGCTGCGATGGGCAGGACTGGCAGCTCCGTGTCACCCCAAGGGGCTGGGGATTCTCACCCCGTGCCAGCCACCCTGGGGGTCCCCAGGGAGGGACATCGTGGGGGAATGCAGCACCCAGTGGGGCACAAGCCCTGAATTTACCCTGTGGTCCCCTCAGCTGACCTTGTCATCCATTGGGGAGGGTGGTGGGAGATGAATCCCTGAGGAGGGGGGATTTGTACACTGCTGCCAATGCCCCACCCCGATGTGAGAGCCCGTGGGTGCTGTGGGGCACAGGGCAGGGTGTGGGGTGCTGCCCTGGGGTGCTTGTCAGGAGTGGAGCTGCTGGTGGGGCTGGTGTGTGCATGGGGGCACCCGGGGGAGTCTGTGGGCCTCAGTCCCCCATCCTGGGGACCCTGCAGTCCAGGGGATTGTGACTCTGAACCCCTCAAGAGGGGCCCCAGGGATCTGAGTCCCTCAAATGTGGGACCTGGGACTGGTGATCCTGGGGGCTTGAGTTCCACCTTGAGACCCAGGTGGGGGGAGCAGGGGTCCTACAGCTCCAGGGCATTTATTGGGGGTTCTGGAGTGGTCCCTGGGCTGTGGGATTGGGTGGTGCCAAAACCCCCACAGGGACTGAAGGTCCCAGCTGGGACCTGAGGTGCTGGGGAGCTCCTGGCCATGGGGCCAGAGGGGTTCTGAGGATCCTCTGTGAGGGGCAAGGAGGGTCTTGACCTGGAAACCCGGGGGACCTGAGCCTCCGGAGCCTGGTAGCCTGGTGGTCTTGAGGTGTCGTGACTGGGGGTCCAACAGCCCCAGCTGTGGGTCCCACCCCCCACAGACTTGTGGTCCTGAGGGTTCCAAGGCCCCGAGGTGTGGGGCAGGGGGTCTGGCCGCCCTGGGTGAGGGGTGAAAGGTTTCTGAGCACCCCGATTTTCAGGAATGAGGGTCCCACTCCCCGCGCTTGCAGATCCGGGAGTCTCGGGCCGGGTGTGTGGGGCTGGGGGTGCCGGTTCCCCGTGGAGCGTCCCGTGGCTGCTCCGCGGGTCCGTGTCCCATCCCGCCTGCAGGCGCAGGGAAGGAAGGGTTAAAGCTCAGGAGTTTCCTGTGGGCAGGGTCGGGGCGTGGGGCGTGGGGCGGGGGGAGAGCCTCGTCTCCTCCCCCGGCCGCTCCACTCGCGGCGGGACCGGCGGCGGAGCGCGAAGGGAGAGCAGCTGTGTCGGGGCTCAGCATGTCCCGGCCGCGGCGCAGCTCGGAGGAGGCTCCGGCCGTGGCCGCCCGAACGGGCTCCGAGGACAACCTGTACCTGGCCGTGCTGCGGGCGGCCGAGGGCCGCAAAGGTACCGAGCGGGGGGCCTGGGGGGGCCGCCCACCACCGCATCCCCACCTGGGGCGGTGCCCCCAGGGCAGGCTGCGGGGCAGCGGGGCAGACCCCCACACTAGGCCGGGGTCCCTGGGGGACACCCCCATGCTGAGTCCGTGTCCCCGGGGCTGTGGGCCCCCAGGCAGGCCGTGGGGCCACCCCCACAGCAGAGCGGAGTCCCTGGGGCAGGGCCTCGTGCCGGGGCGGTGTCCCCAGGTTGGTGTCCCCAGGGCGGGCTGTGCGGCAGACCCCCACGCCGGGCGATATCTCTGGCGGGGTTGCGGGGCAGACCCCCACGCCGGGGCGGTGTCTGCGGGCGGGCTATGTCTGCTATGCTGCAGACCCCCCGCCGCCGCCCAGCTCCATCCCCGGTGCCCTCGGTCGCTTCCTGCCACGCCCTGCCCGGCCGCCCAGGCCCGACCGCGGCTCTCCTTGTGCCGCCGCCGCGGGGTGGGCGCCGCTCTGGGGACCCCTTGGGTGTCAATGTTGTGGGCGCGGGTGCCGGGATATGGTGTCGGTGCCCCCCGCTCGGCGTTCACTGTGCCCCACGTTTCCTTCCTTCCTTCCTTCCTTCCTCTCGTACCGTGGCCACTCCTGGCCGGGCGCGCCCTGGCTGTGCCGCTGAGTGCCCGTGGGCCCGCGGGGCGGTTCGGGCTGTGCAGCATCCCGGGGTGCTCTGCCGGCGGGGAGTGTTGGCTGTGGGGCGCTGGGTGCCGCGTGGGCAGATCCCGGCACGCTCCAGCAGGGCAAGACCCAGCACGCAGCACCCGGCTCGCCACGGCGAGGGCAGGGGGGCGGTGCGGCTGCCGAGGCACCGGTGGCATCGCCCCGTGTGAATGGGGGGGTCACTTCTGGCCTCCGACCCCTCCTGGGCATCGGGCTGGGTGTGGCACTGGCGGTGACCCTGGGGACGCAGGGGGACAGGAGAAGCATGCTGGCAGTGGGGCACAGGGCGCTGAGGGGTTAGCGGGGTGCTGGGGGGTAGCGGGTGCTGGGGTTGGGTCCTGTGCCATCCCGGGTTCCCATCCCAATGCGTCACCATTCCCATGGCATCCCCTAATGACAGGGCAGCGGGCAGGGAGCGCCGTGACTCACTGCAGCCCTGTTTGGCCCTGTGCCCACAGAGAAGGGTGTCCTGGGGGTGTGGGGGTGTCCTGGGGTGTCCCACGGCTCTGGCAGTGCAGACGGTGCGTGGGCTCATCTCGATCCCATACATGTCCCACCAGGACCCTGCCTGTGGGGCTGGAACTGTGCCAGGGTGGTGCCAGGACAAGCACCCCATGGCCTCGTCTCCGTGCCGTACCCAAACCGCTCAGTCAGTGCCCACTGAGCCCAGGGCAGGGCTGGGGCTCCTCACAGCAGTGCCAGAGGGCTCGGAGTTGGGTGGGCACCTCCTGCTCCCAGCAGTCACAGGGGCACAGAATATTCTGAGCTGAAAGGTGTTCCACAAGGATCACCAAGTCCAACTCTTAATTTGCCCGTACTGGGGTTGAACCTGCAACCTTGGCGTTATTTAGCACCACACTCTGGCCAACTGATCTAATCTCAGTGCTCAGTGTTGAGGCGCTGGTGGGTGCTGGCATGGTGCTGGCACGCTGGGGCCGATCCCCGTTAGCTGTTTCCTCTCCCCACACCCCCGTGACTCACCGTGGTTCCCCAGAGCGGTTGGCTCATCATTTCCTGCGCCAGCCATGCCCCGCGGTGCCACCGGCGGGGCCTGGTTTTTGCTGTGCCAAGACCCTGGTGCCACTGGCTCACCTGTCCCTCTCCTCTCTTGCAGATGAGCGAGATCGTGTCCAGAAGAAAACCTTCACCAAATGGGTCAACAAGCACCTTATCAAGGTATGGGCACCGCCAGTCCAGCAGGCACCACTGCCCCAGCTGTCCCCTGCCCCAAACCACGCCCAGCCACAGCCCTGTGTGCTGCTACGGCCAAGGACGTGGCCGTGGAGGGTCCCCGGTGCCAGTGCCGGTGCTCCTGTGCCACACCTCTGGGCAAGGCATCTCAGCTGCCTCTGTGGTGGGTGTCTGCCCTCCAGGTGGGATCTGCCCTCCTGCTGCCCTCCCAGTATGCCAGGATGGAATGGTGCCCTTGGCACCTGGGGATGTCTCCTGTGCTTTGATGCCCTCAGTCCTGCCCCACCCCTGCCAGTCCCCATTCCCTGCCACAGGCAGAGCCCCACCTTGGCACCTGGCATGCACTGGGACATGGCCCAGCCCCCCTCAATGTGTCTCCACATGTCCCTGACCCTGCAGTGCCATCGTGGTGCCACCACGCTGTGCCCATCCTGGGTCCCCTCTCAGCTCTCTCCTAACTGCTCTCTTCTCTCTGCCCTGCGCAGCACTGGCGACCAGAGGTAGGTCCTTCCTCTCTCTCTCTCTCTCTGTGCCCCACTGTGCTCTTCCTCTTTGCACACCCTCCTTTCCCCTGGGGCTGCCACTGTGGTAGGCAGTGGGTCTGAGCCCTTCATGGTGGGCGGTGGGTTTCACCCCTTCACGGTGGGTCTCTGCATGCCAGAGCGATGCCAGAGTGATTCCAGAGTGATGCCGGCTCCATCCTGGCACGGGGGAGCTGCTGTGTGTGTTTGGGGGGATCGTGGCACTTGGGGGGACACCAGCTGCACTTGGGGCTGTGTGTGAGCACCCGCTGCACTGGGGGGTCACCAGGCACCCACCCAGGTGTTGGCTGGCAGGGGTGGGGGGTGCTCGGCTGCCCCCGGCCCCCCTGGCAGGGGTGGGGGGGGTTCGGCTGCCCCCGGCCCCCCTGGCAGGGGTGGGGGGTGTTCGGCTGCCCCCGGCCCCCCTGGCAGGGGTGGGGGGTGTTCGGCTGCCCCCGGCNGCCGCGGGGGCGGGGGGGGGGGTGTTCGCCTCCCCCCGGCCCCCCTGGCAGGGGTGGGGGGTGTTCAGCTGCCCCTGGCCCCCCTGGCAGGGGTGGGGGGTGTTCGGCTGCCCCCGGCCCCCCTGGCAGGGGTGGGAGGTGTTCAGCTGCCCCCGGCCCCCCTGGCAGGGGCGGGGGGTGCTCGGCTGCCCCCGGCCCCCCTGACACCGTCGCTTTCCCCACAGGCGCAGCGCCATGTCAACGACCTGTACGAGGACCTGCGGGACGGGCACAACCTCATCTCGCTGCTGGAGGTGCTGTCGGGTGACACCCTGGTAGGTGCCACTCTGCCCTGCCCCGCACTCTCCCCCAGTCCCCGCCGCGCGCCGGCGCCCCTCCGCCGGCCGTCCTCTTCCTCATCCTCGTCCTCACCCTCGCTGCCTGCCTCTGTTCCCTCTCTTCCTGCTTGGCCGTCGGTCTGTCCCGGTGACCCCGGAGTGCCCGCGCCCCCCGCCCCCGCCTCTAACCTCTCTTTGCTTTGGTGCCCTCTCTGCTTCCTGGCGCCGGCCCCCGGCCCACCGCCGCCTTTGCCTCCTCCTTCTCCTTCCTCTCTCTGCTCCTCTCCGCTCGGCTCGGCTCGGCTCGGCCGGGGCAGCCCCGGGAGCGCGACGTCCTCCGGACCTTGCGGTTGGTGAGTGGTTCTGCCGTCGGCTCTCGGCACGGCCCCGCACGGCCACCAGCGGCACCAGTGCTGTGACAGCGGCACGGAGCGGTGCCGAGCATGTCCCAGGACGGTCTGCATGCCATGTGCCGTGTGCCGTGCCTGTCCCGGCGCCGTCCCAGTGCTCTGCTGCATGCTTTGCCTGTCCTGGTGCCCCCTGATGCTCAGAGCTGTGGGGGTGGGTTTCCCTGGGCCAGAGCTCAGTGGCAGCAGCAAGAGAGAAGTCATCTCCCACCAGCAGCATCCCTGGGAGTGATCCCACCATGCTGGGTGTCAGGCTGGAGCTGGACTCTGGCTCCTGGCACCGCAGCAGGATGTGCTGCCGGCTCTGCGGGGTGGCTGGCAAGGGGGGTGGCACGTGGCCACCAACTCCCTGGGTCTCACGCTGGGGCTGGCCCTGGCCCCAAGCAGCTGCGAGTCCATGGTGGCCCCTTTCTGTGGGACAGGAGTGACCCTGGTCCATTGCTGAGTGGCACAAGGGGGTTCATGGAGTCCCCAGCTCTCTCAGCGGCCAAAGCTGGGCTCAGCTGGTGGAACGTCGGCATTGCCGTGGGGCAGGAACACGTGGGGGATCTCTTTGGGCAGGACCCAGGGGACCCCAGCTGAGACCCACAAGTTTGGGGGGCTCACCCAGCTTGGCAGTTCCGGGTCCTGCTGAGGGGACACTGGAGCGTGCTGGGGAGCTGCATGGCGAGGGACCACGGCGGCCACACGGGCAGCGCTGTCAGGAGCGTGGTGCACTGGCACTGAGGCCAGTCCTGCCGGGGCAGTGGCTGCTGTGCCACTCGGGCACCCGGCTCCCCTCGGGACGGCTCTGATGGTCCCGGTGCTGCCGGGCGTGGCGTGGGAACAGCCTGTGCCGCCGGGTTGGCGGGGGGAGCATGGGGAGCGTCCCCACCCCTGCAGGGGCAAAGTGCGAGGGCGGGTGCCATCGGCATGTGCGGCGCTGGGAGCGGCCAGATGGCGCCGGGGGTGGGGGCGGCCGGGATGGCAGGACGGTGTGGTGGCATCGCGGCGGGACCAGGGGCGTGTCGTGGCGTCAGGGGGGGCGCGGGGGGGCTGCGGTGGCAGGACACAGCAGGGCTCTGTCCAGCGTGGCCGCACTCACCATCCTCCTCTCCCCCAGCCCCGGGAGAAGGGCCGGATGCGCTTCCACAAGCTGCAGAATGTCCAGATTGCCCTCAACTACCTGAAGCATCGGCAGGTGAGAATGGGGAGGGACCCCTGGGATGCCCATAACCCCCGGAGCTGTGCCGGGCTGCCCCACCCCTGAGCCGTGCGTGTCCTGTGCTGCAGGTGAAGCTGGTGAACATCCGGAACGATGACATCGCCGACGGCAACCCCAAACTGACACTGGGGCTCATCTGGACCATCATCCTCCACTTCCAGGTGAGGCCGGCGGGGTGGGGAGGGGACAGTGGGACCGAGGGGCCAGGATTCCGTGGGGCTGGGGACCTCCCCGGGCTGGTCTGGTCCCCAGTGGGGCAGGAGTGGTGTCACTGGCAGCTGCCATGCAGCGAGTGTCACTGTGCCGGTGCCTGTGCCAGTTTCCAGAGTAACAGCTGTGTCCTGGCAGATCTCAGACATCCAGGTGACGGGGCAGTCGGAGGACATGACAGCCAAGGAGAAGCTGCTGCTGTGGTCACAGCGGATGGTGGAGGATTACCAGGGCCTCCGCTGTGACAACTTCACCACCAGCTGGCGGGACGGGCGCCTCTTCAACGCCATCATCCACCGGCACAGGTGGGTGCTGTGGTGGTGTGATCCATGGGCAGGCGTGTGCTCACGGGGCAGCTGTGCTGACCCTGTGCTCATGGGATGGCTCTGCCAGTCCTGTGCTCATGGGACAGCCGTGCTGATCCTGTGCTCACGGGGCAGCTGTGCTGATCCCATGCTCATGGGATGGCTCTGCCAATCCTGTGCTCATGGGGCAGCTATGCTGATCCTGTGCTCACCAGGGTGGCCGTGCTGATCCTGTGCTCATGGGATGGCTCTGCCAATCCTGTGCCCATGGGGCAGCTGTGTCAATCCCGTGCTCATGGGGTGGCTCTGCCAATCCTGTGCCCATGGGGTAGCTGTGCTGATCCCGTGCTCATGGGGTGGCTCTGCCAATCCTGTGCCCATGGGGCAGCTGACTCTGTGCTCATGGGGCAGCCGTGCTGATCCCATGTTCACTGGGGCAGCCGTGCTGATCCCATGTTCACTGGGGCAGCCGTGCTGACCCTGCGCTCATGGGGCAGCCGTGCTGATCCTGTGCTCATGGGGCAGCTGTGCTGATCCTGCGCTCATGGGGCAGCCGTGCTGATCCTGCGCTCATGGGGCAGCCATGCTGATCCTGTGCTCATGGGGCAGCTCTGCCAATCCTGTGCTCTTGAGACAGCTGTGCTGATCCTGTGCTCATGGGGTGGCTCTGCCAATCCTGTGCCCATGGGGCAGCTGTGCTGATCCCGTGCTCATGGGGTGGCTCTGCCAATCCTGTGCTCATGGGGCAGCCATGCTGATCCCATGTTCACTGGGGCAGCCGTGCTGACCCTGTGCTCATGGGGCAGCTCTGCCAATCCTGTGCTCTTGGGACAGCTGTGCTGATCCTGTGCTCATGGGGCAGCCGTGCTGATCCTCTGCTCGTGGGGAGGCTGTGCTGATCCTACTTGGAGTGATGTGAGCACGTGCTCCTGACGAGTCCCAGCCCATCGGCCTGTGCCGGCAGTGCCGTGCCCACTGTTGGCGTGCTGGGGCGGTGGCAGGCAGGTCCCCACGGGTCCTGCTGGGACCGCTGTGTGCTTTTGGGGAGAGCAAATATGTGCAGGCCTGTGCCAGATGGGGGGAGGCATCTGCACTGTGCCGTGTCACAGCTGTGCCATGTCACAGCTGTGCCGTGCTCTGAACCACGGCACTGCCACACTGAGCTTGGCCTCACCATGGAGCCCCAAGGGAGCCCAAGCTGTCAGCCCCACAGGGGACTGGAGTGTCAGCCCCACAGGGGACTGGGGTGCCAGCCCCATGCAGGGTTGGGGTGCCCAATTCACAGGACATGGGGGCTCTGACTGTATCGGGGTTCCCACTGGGAACTGTGTGTATCCCCAGCCCCTCCTGTTCCTGTGCTGGCTGTGGGGGTCTCCCCTGCCACCAGTGCCCCTGGTGTGGCGTATGGGGTGTGGGGTGGCCAGGCAGGAGTACAGGCAGAGGAGGCAGGCCCCAGAAAGGGGGGACCTGCCCACCTCGGGATTTTGGGGTTCCCACAGCCCCACTGACCCCTGCTGCCCCCCACCCACAGGCCAATGTTGATCGACATGAGCCGGGTGTACCGCCAGAGCAACCTGGAGAACCTGGACCAGGCCTTCACCGTGGCCGAGCGGGATCTGGGGGTGACACGGCTGCTGGACCCCGAAGGTATGGGCTGGGGTGAACTGGGGGGGGTCCCTCTGCAGAGCCCCATCCCTCCCCACCACGGGGTCCTCCACCTGACCCCCTCCCTCCCCGCAGACGTGGACGTGGCGCAGCCAGATGAGAAGTCCATCATCACCTACGTGTCCTCGCTGTATGACGCCATGCCGCGCGTGCCCGAGGTGCAGGACGGCGTCAAGGCCAACGTGAGTTGGGGTGCTGGGGGTCACCGCTGCTGCCACCCCCTGCCGTGCCGCTCCCAGCCCCACACGTGTCCCCCTCCCCAGGAGCTGCAGCTGCGCTGGCAGGAGTACTACGAGGTGGTGACGGGGCTGCTGCAGTGGAGCCGGCAGCACTCGGCGCTCTTCGAGGAGCGTCGCCTCCCTGCCAGCTACGAGGAGATCGAGGTGAGGCCACCAGCACAGGCGTGGTGGTGGGGACAGGAGCAGTGCTGCTGGCCTGGCATGGGCACGGGGATGGGCACAAAGACAGGGACAGGAATGGTGCTGTCACAGGCATGACCGACTCCAGGAGCCACTGGTAGGTGGGGCAGTGTTTTCTCCAGTTTTAGCCTGGAGAAGAGGAGGCTTAGAGGTGATCTTATTGCTCTCTACAGCTTCTTGAAGGGAGGCTGTAGACAGGTGGGGGTCGGTCTCTTCCACCGGGCAGCACTGACAGAACCAGAGGACACAGTCTCAAGCTATGTCAGGGAAGGTATAGGTTGGATATTAGGAAAAATTTTTCACCAAAAGAATAAAAAAGTACTGGAATGCTCTTCCCAGGGAGGTGGTGGAATCACCATCTCTGGATGTGTTTAAAAAAAAAGGCTGGACATGGCACTTGGTGCTATAGTCTAGATTCTGAGTTTTGGTGTTAGGACATAAGTTGGACTTGATGATCTTAGAGGCCTCTTCCAACCTTATTATTCTGTGATTCTGTGTGTGGCAGGATCCTAGCTGGTCTGGCCCCACTGTGGGTGGCTCATGCCCAGTGAGGGGTGCCAGCCGGCCAGCAGCCCCACCGTGCGTGGCTCACGTCCAGTGCTGCAGGGCCAGCTGAGCTGTGATGTGCTGGGTCACCGTGAGACCTGGGTGTGGCTGTGGCACTGAGCCCCCTCTGGTGCCAGTCTGGGGGTCTGCAGGGTTTGGGGACTCAGTGCCGTGACAGAGCCGGGTGCCCCATTAAGGGGGGGGGGGCCCTCTGACTCACCCTCCTGGCTCTGCCGTGAGTCACCGCTGGCAAAGCCCAGCACGGCCACTTCCTTCCCGCCGGCTCTGCACACATGGAAAGTTGCAGGCTGGGGAGGGCGGATGCTTGGGGAGGGGGCAGCAGCGGCTGGGGGTCCCCGCTCAGCTGTGCCCCCCCCTTCCCCCCCGGCAGATCCTCTGGCGCCAGTTCCTCAAGTTCAAGGAGACGGAGCTGCCGGCTCGGGAGGCCGACAAGAACCGCTCCAAAGCCATCTTCCAGGCGCTGGAGGTACCGGCCAAGGGCTGGGGCGGGGCTTGGAGGTGGGGTCCTGTGGGGTGACGGTCCTGGGTGCCTGGGATCCCAAGGGGTGGGGGGCCTGAGGGGGAGACCCTGGGGATCTGTGGTTCTGAGGGGTGAGGGTCCCAGTAGCCAGGGGTCTCGAGAAGCTGGGGATGTNGGGCAGTGGGGATGGGGACAGGAGGTGGGATTGGGGTGGGGGGGATTGGGAATGGGATGGGGGGAAGGATGGGGATTGAAATCGGATGGGATGTGGGGGATTGGGGTTGAGGTTGGAAGTGGGATGGGAATGGGAAAAGCAAGGTGGGGATGGGGGGGGGATTCGGAGCGGGATGGAGAGCAGGATAGAGAATGGGACAGGACCCATGCTGTGCATGGCCAGGACAGCTGCCCTCGGGGCAGGACCTGATCTGTGCTGACCATGTCCCCTGTGTCCCCCCGTGTCCCCGCAGGCTGGAGCGGCTGCAGCGTGTGGTCACCAAGCTGCAGATGGAGTCAGGGCTCTGTGAGGAGCAGCTGAACCAGGCGGATGCTCTGCTGCAGGCAGTGAGTGCCGGTGGCACCGGGGCGGGGCGACCAACCCTGGCCCTGCCCCTGCCCATGGCCTTACTGTCCCTCCCCCGCAGGACGTGCGGCTGCTGGCGG
This sequence comes from Hypocryptadius cinnamomeus, assembly GCA_013400635.1. Taxonomy (NCBI): domain Eukaryota; kingdom Metazoa; phylum Chordata; class Aves; order Passeriformes; family Zosteropidae; genus Hypocryptadius; species Hypocryptadius cinnamomeus. The sequence goes on along the minus strand of VYZP01015082.1, from coordinate 63,880 downwards.
CCGGGAAGGCACCACAGAAGGCGGCAGAGGTGGAGAGAGACCTGGACAAGGCGGATGCCATGATCCGGCTGCTCTTCAACGATGTGCAGACCCTCAAGGACGGGCGGCATCCCCAGGGCGAGCAGATGTACCGTCGGTATGGGCTCGTCCCATAGCCCTGTGCCCCCAGAGCCCTCCATGTCCTCCTTGTCCTTCCTGCCCCCCAAAGCCCTTCATGTTTCCTGTGTGCCCCACGTCCCCTGTGTCCTCCACGTCCCCTGTGTCCTCCATGCTGCCCTTGCCCCCCATGCTCCCTGCACCCCCAGCCCCCCCTCTGCCCCCCAAAGCCCTGCAAAGCCTCCTGTGACCCCCATGCCCTGCATGTCCCCCATGCTCCCTGCACCCCCAGCCCCCCCATGTCCCCGATGACCCCCAAGCCC
>VYZP01015082.1:32934-59235 GCA_013400635.1 Hypocryptadius cinnamomeus | reverse complement strand
GGGGGTCACTGGAGTGGGGTGCAGCAGGCATTGGGGGCCAGCAGCGTGGGGTGCAGCAAGCACTGGGGGTCACTGGTATGGGGTACAGCAGGCACTGGGGGTCAGCAGTGAGGGGTGTAGTGGGTACTGGGGGTCACTGGAGTGGGGTGCAGCAGGCATTGGGGGTCACTGGAGTGGGGTGCAGCAGGCATTGGGGGCCAGTAGTGTGAGGTGCAGCAGGCACTGGGGGTTACTGGTGTGGGGTACAGCGGGCACTGGGGGTCAGCAGTGAGGGGTGTAGTGGGCACTAGGGGTCACTGGTGTGGGGTGCAGTGGGCACTGGGGGTCACTGGTATGGGGTGCAGTGGGCACTGGGGGTCACTGGTGTGGGGTACAGTGGGGTAGAGTGGTGCGGTGTGGGGGTCACTGGTGTGGCTACCTGCAGCAGTGCGTGTGCAGGTGTGGGTGCAGGTCAGGTGTGGGTGTGGGCACCTGTAGCAGTGCACGTGCCCTCGGTGCCAGCCCCGGTGTCCCCCCTGCTCCCCCCAGGCGTTCCTGGCAGCGCTGCAGACCCAGTGGAGCTGGATGCTCCAGCTCTGCTGCTGCATCGAGACCCACCTGAAGGAGAACACCAACTACTTCCAGGTACGGGGGTGCCAGGGCGGGGCTGGGAGTGGGAGGGAGGGCGTGACCCCAGTGCTGACCCCTGGCCCCCCAGTTCTTCGCCGAGGTGCGGGAGGCTGAGGAGCTGCTGCGGAAGACAGAGGAGACGATGCGGCGCAAGTTCACCTGCGACCGCGGCACCACGGCAACACGCCTTGAGGACCTGCTGCAGGACCTCGCGGTGAGAGCACCCCCCGAGACCCCCAGGGAGAGCCCCAGGCCCCGGGGAGACCCCCACAGTGACCCCCAGGGTGACCCTCCTAAGATCTGCAGGGCAGACCTGCTGCATGACCTTGTAGCGAGGGCAAGTGGGAGCCCAGGGGGACTGCCCAAGTGGATGCCCCCAAGATCCTCAGGGTGGCACCTCCAGGGTGACCCCAACCCCATGGCAACCCCAGGCTGACCCCACATGCAGGGTGACCCCAGCCCCTGGCAACTCTGAGGTTACAACCCCCAGGGTGACCCCCAAAACCAGTTCCCACAGCAGCCCTTGGGGTGTCCAGCTGCAGAGTGCTGGGGTGCCCACCCCACTGCAGCCTCTGGGGTGACCCCCACACCCCATTGCTGCAACAGACCAGGGTGACCCCCTGCCTCATATTCCTGACCCCTCCCCAAACTCCCGAGACCACTGCCCCAAAATCCCAAGAGCTCCCAAAACCTTTGGACCTCCTGATATTTCTGAGCTCTGTCAAAAAAACTGGTACCTCCCTAAAATTCTGATGCCCCTCAACACCATGGGACACGCCAAATCCTGAGCTGTCCCAAACCTGCCCCACAGGAGCAGAAGGAGCAGCTGGCGGAGTTGGGGGTGCAGCTGGGGGGTCTGTCCCGCCGCGCCAGGACCATCGTGCAGCTGAAGCCACGCAGCCCCTCGACACCCCTGCAGGGCCGCCCCCCCATCCAGGCCGTCTGCGACTACAAGCAAATGGAGGTGTGGGGGATGCGAGGGTTGGATTGGGGTTGGTTCCCCTGGGGAGGCCGTGGGTGGATGTGGGGCAGTGTGGGGAGACATGGTGGGTCCAGCACCCCACTCTGATGCTGCCCCAACCCCATGAGGGGGACACAGGAGGACCCCCTACTCTGGTCTGACACCACCCTGGGGACAAGGGGACACATGGGAGACCTCCCACCCTTCTCTCATGCTGCCCCAGCCCCATGGGTGGAACACAGGAGGACCCCCCACTCTGGTCTGACACCACCCTGGGGGACAAGGGGACACATGGGGGACCTCCCACCCTTCTCTCATGCTGCCTTAGCCCCCTGAGGGGACACAAGGGGCTTTCCACCCAGACTGAGAACTTGATGATCTTAGAGGCCAATATGGGGGGGACACTGGTGAATATGGGGGGACACTGGGGAATGTGGGAGAGGCACAGGTGGACACCAGGGCCTGCACCCCCCCTAACCCCCTGCCCCGCAGGTGACAGTGCACAAGAACGACACCTGTGCCCTGGTGAACCACGCGCAGCCGCAGCAGTGGCGGGTGCTGAGCGCCGCTGGCAGCGAGGCTGTCGTCCCCTCGGTCTGCTTCCTCCTGCCACCCCCCAACAAGGAGGCTCTGGACGCCGTGCACAGGTGGGGACAGTGACCCTGCAACCCACCCGGGCTCCCCTGTGCCTCCCTCCTCTAACTCCACATCCCCACAGGCTGGAGACCACCCACCAGCAGCTGCTGGGGCTGTGGCAGCAGCTGCACCAGGACCTGCGCAGCCTCCGCGCCTGGCAGTACCTGACCCGGGACATCCAGCAGATCCACTCCTGGACACACATCACGGTGAGTTCCTGGGGGTCCTGGAGTGGCACAGGGGCCCCAGGGGTCCCAGCAGGGGCTGACATAGCCGTGCCCCTGCCCAGTTCCGCACGCTGCCGGCCGAGGAGGTGCGTCAGGTCCTGTCCAGCCTGGAGAGCCACTACCAGGAGTTCCTGCGGGACAGCCAGGACTCCCAGAGCTTCCAGCCCGACGACCGGCTGCAGGTGGAGCGCGACTACAACGCCTGCACTCACAAATACGAGCTGCTGCTGCGTAGCCAGGAGAAAGGTAGGTGTCCCCTCTCTGCCCCCTTTGAAGGGTGGGGGTCCCCAGGGTTGTCCCCAGGTCCTTGGGGTGACCTGCAGGTCCTTGTGGTGTCCCTGGGGTATTGCCATGGTGCTGAGCTGTCCCCGTCTCCCCCTCCTCACATTGGCTCCTGGGGTGTCTCCAGGGTGCTGAGCCATCTCTGCATCCCCCTTTCCCACCATGGGTCCCTGGGGTGTCCCCATGGTGCTGAGCCATCCGTGTGTCCTCTCTCTCTGCTGTGGGTCCCCGGGGTCCTTAGCCATCCCCATGTCCCCTCTCCATGTTGTGGGTCCCCAGGGTGTCCCCATGGTACTGAGCCATCCCCGTGTCCCCTTTCCCTACCGTGGGTCCCCAGGGTGTCCCCATGGTGCTGAGCCATCCTGGTGTCACTGCGGTTCCCTGAGGTGTCCCTGTGGTGTCCCAGGGCACTGAGCCACCCTGCTGTCCCCACAGGAGAGCAGGACGAGTCTCTGTGCAAGAGCTACATCTCGCAGCTGAAGGACATCCGGCTGCAGCTGGAGAGCTGTGAGAGCCGCACCGTGCACCGCCTGCGCCTGCCCCTCAAGGCTGACCCCCTGCGCGAGTGCGCCCAGCGCCAGGCTGAGCAGCAGGTGTGTGACACGTGTGTGACACGCCTGTGACACGCCTGTGACATGTGTAGTGCACACAGATGGGGACCTCAGTGCCAGGATGGGCCTGGGGGAATGGTTTGGGTTGCAAAAGCCCTCAGAGCCTGTTGGGTCCACCCAGTTCCCCAAGGCCACCCCTGATCATGTCCCCAAGTGATCCACATGGCTGTAAAATCTCCCCAGAGATGGCAGTCCAGCCCTGCCCTGGGCAGATGTGCCAGGGGTGGACAGCCCTTTGCAGGAGGAGATTTCCCAATATCCCTCCTCAACCTCTGCTGTCCACCTGCACCAACGGGCTGCAGAGCCTTCCCCTGCTCTGCTCCTCTTCGGGTCCAAGAAGAGGGGAGCATTTGGTCAGGGGTTGGCCCTGACCTGCAGCCAGCAAGGACTGAGGGACTCCTTCCCTGCAGCAAACACACCTGGAACTGGAGGGCATCCAGAAGAACCTGGCCAAAGTCAGCGAGAAGACGGAGCAGGTGCTGGCGCAGCCAGAGCAGGCGGGCTCCGCCCCTGTCCTGCGCTCCGAGCTGGAGGTCACCCTGCGGAAGATGGAGCAGGTGTACAGCCTGTCCAGCATCTACCTGGAGAAGTGAGTGAGCCCTGGCACCGTCACTCCGCAGCTCCTCAGCCCCTGGGCTGGAAACGAGCCTGGGCAGTTGGGAGACCGTGGGGAGTCTGGGGCGAGCCAGCATGCTGTTCCCTTTCTTTTCCTTCCCTCTTCTCTTCTTCCTTTTGTTTCTCTTTTCCCCTTTTTTCTTTTTCCCCTTTTTTTCCTTTTCCCCTTTTTTTCCTTTTTCTCCTTTTTTTCCTTTTCTCCTTTTTCCTTTTCCCCCTGTTTTTCTTTTTCCCTTTTTTGCCGTTTCCTCTTTTTTCTTTTCCTCTTTTTTCCTTTTCCTCTTTTCTTCCTTTTCCCTTTTTTCCTTTTCCCTTTTTTCCTTTTCCCTTTTTTTCTTTTTTCCTTTTTTCCTTTTTTCCTTTTTATCCTTTTCCATTTTTCCTTTTTCCTTTTTTTCCCTTTTCCCCTTTTTTCCTTTCCTCTTTTCTTCCTTTTCCCTTTTTTTTCCTTTTCCCTTTTTTCCTTTGCCCCTTTTTTTCCTTTTTATCCTTTTCCCTTTTTTTTCCCTTTCCCTCTTTTTTCCTTTTCCCCTTTTTTCCTTTTCCCCTTTTCTTCCTTTTCCCCTTTTCTTCCTTTGCCCCTTTTTTTGTTTTCCCCTTTTCTTCCTTTTCCCTTTTTTTCCTTTTCCCCTTTTTTTCCTTTTTTCCTTTTTATCCTTTTCCCCTTTTTTCCTTTTCCCCTTTTTTTTCCTTTTCCCTTTTTTTCCTTTTCCCTTTTTTTCCTTTTTCCATTTTTTCCTTTTTCCCCATTTTTTCCTTTTCCCCTTTTCCTCCTTTTTTCCCTTTTCCTTCCCACCTGGGTCTGCAGTGCTGCTCTTGCTGAGCTGCCCACTCCCGTCCTGATCCCGGCTGATCCGTCCCACTCCCATCCCGCTCCCATCCCGCTCCCACCCCGCTCCCGCTCCCGGCTGATCCCGTCCCTCTGCCGCAGGCTGAAGACCATCGGGCTGGTGATCCGGAGCACGCAAGGCGCTGAGGAGCTGCTCCGCAAGTACGAAGAGCAGCTGAAGGACGTGCAGGCAGTGCCCGCTGACCTGGCTGAGCTGGAGGCCAGCAAGGCTGAGCTTAAGGTATCGGGCTCTGGGGGTGCCAAGGGGAGCCGGGGGGTGGCTGGGGATACCGTGGCTGGCTCTGACCAGTGCCCATCTGCCACAGCGGCTGCGGGCACAGGCCGAGGGCCACCAGCCCTTCTTCAGCACGCTGGAGACCGACCTCGGCAAGGCCAAGGACGTCAACGAGCGGATGGTCCGCAGCCACAGCGAGCGGGATGTGGACCTGGAGCGGTACCGGGAGCGGGTGCAGCAGCTGCTGGAGCGCTGGCAGGCCGTGCTGGGCCAGGCTGACCTGCGCCAGCGTGAGCTGGACCAGCTGGGCCGCCAGCTGGGCTACTACCGGCAGAGCTGCGACGCGCTGCGCCAGTGGATCCGCGACGCCCGGCAGCGCCAGGAGGCCATCCAGGCCGTGCCCATCACTGACAGCCAGGCTGTGCGTGAGCAGCTGCTGCAGGAGAAGGTAGGGCTGGCTGTGGGGCAAGGGGTGCTCCTGGCCGTCCCCAGCAGGGTGAGGGGTGTGCCTGGCCATCCCCAATGGGGCAAGGGGTGCTCCTGGCCATCCCCAATGGGGCAAGGGGTGTGCCTGGCCATCCCCAATGGGGCAAGGGGTGCTCCTGGCCATCCTCAGCAGGGTGGAGGGGTGTGCCTGGCCATCCCCAATGGGGCAAGGGGTGCTCCTGGCCATCCTCAGCAGGGTGAGGGATGTGCCTGGCCATCCCCAATGGGGCAAGGGGTGCTCCTGGCCATCCTCAGCAAGGTGAGGGGTGTGCCTGGCCATCCCCAATGGGGCAAGGGGTGCTCCTGGCCATCCCCAGCAGGGTGAAGGGTGATCTCTAACCCTAACCCTATCCCTGGCTGTGGCATGGCAAGGGATTCACCTGGCCATCCCCAGCAGCTTGCAGATCTGCCATCTCTGTCTGTGGCACAGTGAAGAGAGTGCCTGGCTGTGTCCAGTCATGGCAGGTTGAGTGTTGCTCTTGGGTGGCTGCAGCAGGAGGGAGACCATCCCTGGCCATGGCACGTGGTGGGTGGGTGCTTTCAGCCATTCCCAGTGGGATGAGGGGGTGCTCCTGACCATTTTTGGCTGCAGCAGGGTGACGGGTGCTCCTGGCCATTCCCAGCCATGGCAGGGCAAGTGGTGCTCTTGGCCATCCCTGGCCATGGTGGGGTGAGGTGTGCTCTTGGGTGGCCGTGGGGTGCCCGGGCTCACCTCCACATGTCTCCCCAGAAACTGCTGGAGGAGTGTGAGCAGCACAAGGAGAAGGTGGAGGAGTGCCAGCACTATGCCAAGCAGTACATCGACGCCATCAAGGTAGGCCCACTGCCTGGGGGGCTGGCGAGGCAGCACAGTGTCCTGCAGGGGGTGGGATCACAGCCCTGTGGACAGGGGTAGCAGAGCTTTGATCACTCTCTCCTCATCAGGACTACGAGCTGCAGCTGGTGAGCTTCAAGGCACAGGTGGAGCCAGTGGCATCACCAGCCAAGAAGCCCAAAGTGCAGTCAGCATCTGACAGCATCATCCAGGAGGTGAGGGAGGGGTCTCACTGCCATTGGCCTGGGATGTCCTGCAGTTCCTGGGGTGTGGCTGCTCACTGAAGGGGTGGATTTGGGGCTGTGGCACGTGGTCGTGCAGCCCCATGGGTACCGGTGGGCCGCGGGCAAGCTCCCATCTCTTGTGCTGACCCACTGTCTCCACAGTACGTGGACCTGCGGACGCAGTACAGTGAGCTGACCACGCTCACCACCCAGTATATCAAGTTCATCACCGAGACACTGCGGCGGCTGGAGGACGAGGAGGTAGGGAGTGGTGCAGGGCAGCATGGGCAGCTGTGTAACCAAAAGGAACGCAGTTCACGGGGTCTCTGGCCCCATCACTAACACCAGCCCACGGCCATGACTCCAGCCCTATCACTGATGGTATCTCACATCCATGATTCTGGCCCCATCACTAGCGCCAGCCTATGGCTGTGACTCCAGCCCCATCACTAACCCTGGCCCATGGCTGTGACTCCAGCCCTGGCCCCATCACTAACACTGGCCCATGGCTGTGACTCTAGCCCTGGCCCCATCACTAACAGCGGCCCATGGCTGTGGCTTCAGACCCATGACTAATACTGGCCCATGGCCATGACTCTGGCCCTATCACTAATACTGGCCCACAGTCTCTAGCTCCTGCTCCCTGCTGGGCTCCTGGGAGCAAGGCTGCTGGCTCTGCGTAGAGTGGGTCTCCGAGCCACGCTGGCTCTGGGCACTGGGGGCTCTGGTGTGACTGGTGGTAGGAGGCACTTCCCAGATACACGTAGTGCAGTCAGCACCTGCGTGCGCATGCTGCTGTGCTGGGCGCTGGCCCGCGGGTTCTGGCGCGGGGTAACCTCTCTAACTCTTGGTTTCTGCCCTTGGAGCCGCTTTGCCAGTGCTTTTTCTTGGGGAATATTTGTGTTGGTGGGGATCTATGGAGGGTAAAAAACCAGGATGACTCTGGCAGCCATGCACCAGGTACTCACTCTGTGCATGCCTTCTCCCCGCGGCACCCTCCGCCTCCTCCACGGCTCACCCTCTCCTCCTTGCCCTCCTCTACATCTGTGCTGCTCCAGGACCAGGGGTCTGCTGTGGGGTCTGGCTCCCCTGCATGCGCTGCCTGTGCCCGGGCCCTGCGGAGCGTGCGGCTGCCTCGCTCACAGTGCATGTGGTGCGCCTCCTGCAGCACGGCCCGAGCTCCAGCTGCGTTGGCCCTTTGGCAGACCCTGCTCCCAGTTGCCTGGAGAGGGCTGTGAGGGGTTTGAGCCAGCTGAACTCCTCTCTCCTGTTGAGGCTTTCCCGGCAGGGAAGGCTCTGCTGGCACCGTCCTCGCACCGCTCCCCTCTCTTCTGCTCCCAGGCCGTCTCTCTCCTTTCCCCACGGCAGGGGCTGTCTGTTCCAGGCCCCTCACAGGGGGAGTCGGGGTGGTGATGTGCACGCTGCTCGCATCGTCTTCATCGCTTGGGCTCCGCTCGCTCTCTCTCCCTTCTCTCTGGAACATGGCTTCCCGCGCTGCTGTCTGGCTCCTGTTGCCTGTCTGCCTGTGCTGTCGTGTGTCCCCTGTCGTGCCACACATCTTCTGGAAGCTGGCGTCACCGGCTCGTGCGGTGGCCCAGGGGCCGAAGCCATTCCACGCGCATCTGCCACCCCTCGGCTGTCTCGGCAGTGTGTGGCTGGGCCAGCATCGATTCCACGGCGCGATCGCATCCCTTGTGATTTGTCTCTCTCTCCCCTCTCTGTCCCCTGCACCCTCTTTCCCCTCCAGAAAGCCGCCGAGAAGCTGAAAGAGGAGGAGAGGAAGCGGCTGGCGGAGGTGGAGGCGCAGCTGGAGAAGCAGCGGCAGCTGGCCGAGGCCCATGCCAAAGCCAAGGCACAGGCAGAGGCGGAGGCGCGGGAGCTGCAGCTCCGCATGCAGGAGGAGGTCACCCGGCGGGAGGTGGTGGCCGTGGATGCCGAGCAGCAGAAGCAGAACATCCAGCAGGAGCTGATGCAGCTGCGGCAGAACTCGGACCACCAGATCAAGTCCAAGGTGAAGCTGATCGAGGAGGCTGAATACAACCGCAAGAAAGTGGAGGAGGAGATCCGCCTCATCCGCCTGCAGCTGGAGAGCACCGAGAAGCAGCGGGAGAGTGCAGAGACAGAGCTGCAGGAGCTGCGGGCACGTGCCGAAGATGCTGAGCGGCAGAAGCGGCAGGCACAGGAGGAGGCCGAGCGCCTGCGCCGGCAGGTGAAGGAGGAGAGCCAGAAGAAGCGGGAGGCGGAGGAGGAGCTGAAGCGCAAGGTGCAGGCTGAGCGTGAAGCAGCACGGGAGAAGCAGAAGGCAGTGGCAGACCTGGAGCAGCTGCGGCTGCAGGCGGAGGAGGCTGAGCGACGCATGCGGCAGGCAGAGGCTGAGAAGGACCGGCAGATCCAGGTGGCCCAGGAGGTGGCCCAGCGCAGCGCTGAGGCCGAGCTGCAGAGCAAGAGGCTCTCTTTCGCCGAGAAGACAGCGCAGCTGGAGCTGTCACTGCAGCAGGAGCACGATGTGGTGGCCCAGCTGCAGGAGGAGGCTGAGCGGCTGAAGAGGCAGCAGCTGGAGGCCGAGCGCTCACGGGAGGAGGCTGAGAAGGAGCTGGAGCGCTGGCGGCAGAAGGCCAATGAGGCGCTGCGCCTGCGGTTGCAGGCCGAAGAAGTGGCCCACAAGAAGTCACTGGCACAGGAGGAGGCCGAGAAGCAGAAGGAGGATGCAGAGCGCGAGGCCCGCAAGCGCGCCAAGGCAGAGGAGGTGGCCGTGCGGCAGAAGGAGCTGGCGGAGGAAGAGCTGGAAAAGCAGCGGGAGCTGGCAGAGGGCACAGCCCAGCAGAAGCTGGCGGCAGAGCAGGAGCTGATCCGGCTGAAGGCGGAGATGGAGAATGGGGAGCAGCAGCGCCTGCTCCTGGAGGAAGAGCTCTCACGGTTGAAGGGTGAGGTAAATGAGGCCATCCAGAGGAGGAAAGAGCTGGAGGAGGAGCTGGCCAAGCTGCGGGCAGAGATGGAGGTCCTGCTGGAGAGCAAGGCCAAGACAGAGGAGGAGTCACGCTCCAGCAGTGAGAAGTCCAAGCAGCGGCTGGAGGCAGAGGCCAACAAGCTGCGGGAGCTGGCCGAGGAGGCCGCCCGCCTGCGCGCCCTCTCCGAGGAGGCCAAGCGGCAGCGGCAGCTGGCAGAGGACGAGGCCAGCCGGCAACGGGCCGAGGCCGAGCGCATCCTGAAGGAGAAGCTGGCGGCCATCAACGAGGCCTCACGGCTGAAGGCGGAGGCAGAGATTGCGCTGAAGGAGAAGGAGGCGGAGAACGAGCGGCTGCGGCGGCTGGCGGAGGATGAGGCCTACCAGCGCAAGTTGCTGGAGGAGCAGGCGGCCCAACACAAGCAGGACATTGAGGAGAAGATTGCCCTGCTGAAGCGCTCCTCAGAGAGTGAGCTGGAGAGGCAGAAGGGGCTTGTGGAGGATACGCTGCGGCAGCGGCGACAGGTGGAGGAGGAGATCCGCGCCCTCAAGGCCAGCTTCGAGAGGGCCTCAGCTGGCAAGAGCGAGCTGGAGCGGGAGCTGAACCGCATCCGTGGGGAGGCAGAGGAGGTGCAGCGCAGCCGGGAGCAGGCGGAGCGGGAGGCTGAGCGGCAGCGTGCACTGGCGCTGGAGGAGGAGGGCCGCCGGCGTGAGGCTGAAGAGAAGGTGCAGGCCATCCTGGCAGCCGAGGAGGAGGCCGGGCGGCAGCGGCGGCTGGCCCTGGAGGAGGTGGAGCGGCTGCGGGCCATGGTGGAGGAGGCGCGGCGGCAGAAGGAACTGGCAGAGAAGGAGTCAGAGCGGCAGATCCAGCTGGCACGGGAGGCGGCGCAGAAGCGGATTGCAGCGGAGGAGAAGGCGCACCTGGCTGCTGTGCAGCAGAAGGAGCAGGAACTGCTGCAGACACGCCAGCAGGAGCAGAGCCTCCTGGACCGGCTGCGCGAGGAGGCTGAGCGGGCCCGGCGGGCGGCTGAGGAGGCTGAGTTTGCCCGTGGCAAGGCCGAGCAGGATGCCAGCTTGTCCCGGCAGCGCGTGGAGGAGGCTGAGCGGCTGAAGCAGCGGGCAGAGGAGGAGGCGCAGGCCAAGGCACAGGCACAGGCAGATGCAGAGAAGCTGCGGAAGGAGGCCGAGCTGGAGGCAGCAAAACGGGCACAGGCAGAGCAGGCGGCCCTGCGGCAGAAGCAGCTGGCCGATGCCGAGATGGAGAAGCACAAGAAGTTTGCCGAGCAGACACTGCGGCAGAAGGCGCAGGTGGAACAGGAGCTGACCAAGGTGAAGTTGCAGCTTGATGAGACGGACCACCAGAAGGGCATCCTGGATGAGGAGCTGCAGCGGCTGAAGGAGGAGGTGACAGATGCCGTCCGGCAGAAGGCCCAAGTGGAGGAGGAACTCTTCAAGGTCCGGGTGCAGATGGAGGAGCTGGCCAAGCTGAAGAGTCGCATCGAGGAGGAGAACAAGGCGCTGATCCTCAAGGACAAGGACAACACGCAGAAGTTCTTGGCGGAGGAGGCAGAGAAGATGAAGCAGGTGGCAGAGGAGGTGGCCCGGCTGAGCGTGGAGGCGCAGGAGGCCGCCCGCATGCGGCAGCTGGCTGAGGACGACCTGGCGCAGCAGCGGGTGCTGGCAGAGAAGATGCTGAAGGAGAAGATGCAGGCAGTGCAGGAGGCCACGCGGCTGCGGGCAGAGGCTGAAATGCTGCAGAAGCAGAAGGATCTGGCTCAGGAACATGCCAAGAAGCTGCAGGAGGACAAGGAACAGATGCAGCAGCGCCTGGCTGAGGAGACCGAGGGCTTCCAGAAGATGCTGGAGGCTGAGCGCCGGCGGCAGCTGGACATCACAGCTGAGGCTGAGCGCCTCAAGCTTCAAGTGGCAGAGATGAGCATGGCCCAGGCCAAGGCTGAGGAGGAAGCCAAGCGGTTCAAAAAGCAGGCGGAGGAGATCAGTGAGAGGTTGCATGAGACTGAGCTGGCCACACAGGAGAAGATGACAATGGTGCACACCCTGGAGATCCAGCGGCACCAGAGTGATGAGGATGCGGAAAAGCTGCGGAAGGCCATCGCTGACCTGGAGAAAGAGAAAGAGAAGCTGAAACAGGAGGCAGCGCTGCTGCAGCAGAAGGCAGAGGAGGTACTGGGCTGCGGGTTCCCCTTAGTGGTGGTGGTACACAGGGAGGCTATCCCTCTTCCCAGCCAGCCCACACCATCCCTGGGCCGGTCCCCAAGGACTACCACTGGGGATGGTGGGGCTGGACCCACTGTGCAGGTCAGGGATGTGCGTAGAGGTGAAGGTGGTGGAGCAAAACCCTCAGGCAGCATCAGAGCAGGACCCCAAACCCCAGGAGCCGTGGAGATGGGATCCCCACCACCTGGGCTGGCTCTTCCACCCCGTGGCATGTCCTGCCGTGTTCCTCTCTGTGCCCAGCTCCCAGCCTGAGTGCTGGGGGTTCCCTTGTGTCCTTCCCCTGCTCATCCTGCCCCATGTTGTGTGTGGCTCCCTAACCCTGGCTCTGCTCCTTAGCTCTTATCTGATGTAGAGAGTGTGTGGGTGACTGTGCCTCCGTGCCACCCCTGCTGCCCGTTCCCCTGCCTCAGCCCACCCTCAGTCACCCACTGCCCTCCTGGGTGTCTGACCACATTGTTCTCTCTCCCACCCTAGATGCAGGTGGCCCAGCAGGCTCAGCTCCGTCAGGAGACGCAGCTCCTGCAGCAGAGCTTCCTGACGGAGAAAGATGCCCTGCTGCAGAAGGAGAAGTTCATTGAGGAGGAGAAATCGAAGCTGGAGAAGCTCTTTAAGGATGAGGTGAACAAAGCCCAGAACCTGAAGGCAGAGCAGGAGCGGCAGCAGCGGGAGATGGAGCAGGAGAAGCAGCAGTTGAAAGCTATGTTAGAGGAAGCCAAGAAGCATCAGAAGGAAGCTGAAGAAAATGTCCGGCACAAGCAGGAGGAGCTACAGCAGCTGGAGAGGCAGCGACAGCAGCAGGAGAAACTTCTGGAAGAAGAGAACAAGAAGCTGAGGGAGAGGCTGGAGCAGATGCAGGAGGAGTACAAGGCTGCCCTGGCCCAGAGACGGGAGATCATGATCCAGACAGATGACCTGCCTGGGGAGGCGGTTACGACAACGCAGCTGCTGGACATCAAGGCTGTGCCCAATGGCCGGGATGCAATGGACGGCTTAGCCCAGAATGGGGAGCCGGAGTTCGCCTTTGACGGCATCCGGCAGAAGGTGTCAGCAGAGAAGCTGGCTGATGCAGGCATTCTGAGCAGGGAGAGCTTAGACAAGTTGGCAAAGGGTGCTGTGAGTGTGGGTGAGCTCTCTCAGAGGGAGGATGTCAAGAAGTACCTGCAGGGCAAGAGCAGCATTGCTGGTTTGCTGATCAAACCCTCCAACCAGAAGATGAGCATCTATGAAGCCATGAAGAAGAAGCTGCTCAGCCCAGGCACAGCGCTGGTGCTCCTGGAGGCACAGGCTGCTTCTGGCTTCATCATTGACCCTGTGCGGAATGCAAGGCTCTCAGTGAACGAGGCGGTGCGAGAGGGAGTGATCGGGCCAGAGCTGCACAACAAGATGCTGTCGGCCGAGCGGGCTGTCACCGGCTATAAGGATCCGTACACAGGTGACAAGATCTCCCTGTTCCAGGCCATGCAGAAGGATCTCATTGTCAGGGACCACGGCATCCGCCTGCTCGAGGCCCAGATTGCCACCGGCGGCATCATCGATCCTGTCAACAGTCACCGTCTGCCTGTGGAAGCTGCCTACAAGCGTGGCTACTTTGATGAGGAGATGAATCAGGTCCTGTCTGACCCCACTGATGACACCAAGGGCTTCTTTGATCCCAACACTCAGGAGAACCTCACCTACCTGCAGCTCATGGAGCGGTGCGTGACTGACCCGGATACAGGGCTGTGCCTCCTGCCACTCACTGACCAAGCGGCCAAAGCCAGAGAGCTGGTCTACACCGACAAGGAAGCCAAGGATGTCTTCAAGAAGGCCACAGTGACAGCACCGTTTGGCAAGTTCCAAGGGAAGACGATGACCATCTGGGAGCTCATCAACTCTGAATATTTCACTGAGGACCAAAGGCGGGACCTGATCCAGCAGTACAGGACTGGCAAGATCACAGTGGAGAAGATCATCAAGATCGTCATCACGGTTGTGGAGGAAAGTGAGAAAAAGAGTCAGATGTGCTTTGAGGGCCTGCGGGGCCCCGTGCCTGCTGCTGAGCTGCTTGAGAGCAAGATCATCAACAAGGACCTCTACAACCAGCTGCACCAGGGCAAGAAGTCCGTAAAGGATGTGGCAGAGATGGAGTCGGTACGGCAGTACCTGAAGGGCACGGATGCCATTGCTGGTGTCCTGGTGGAGTCTACAGGCCAGAAGCTCACCTTCTATGAGGCCCTGAAGAGAAACCTGCTGAAGCCAGAGGTTGCCCTGTCCCTGCTGGAGGCACAAGCTGCCACTGGCTACATCATTGACCCTGTGGCTAACAAGCTCTTCTCCGTGGATGAGGCAGTGAAGGCTGAGGTGGTGGGGCCAGAGTTCCATGAGAAGCTGCTGTCGGCAGAGAAGGCGGTGACGGGCTACAAAGATCCCTACACAGGTCAGACGGTTTCCCTCTACCAAGCACTCCAGAAGGGCCTCATCCCCAGCGACACTGGGCTCCGGCTGCTAGACGTCCAGCTTGCCACTGGTGGCATCATCGACCCCGTTAACAGCCACCGGCTCCCGCTTGAGGTCGCTTACAAGCGCGGCTACTTCGACCCGGAGATAAACAAGGCTCTGACTGAGTTCCAAGACGAAGCCAAGGCTTTCTACTGTCCCAACACCCAGGAACAGCTCACCTATGCCCAGCTGCAGAAGAGTTGCCACCGAGACAAGCAGACTGGCCTGTGCCTGCTGCCCCTGTCTGACAAGGCAATCCAGTCACAGCAGGAGGAGATCTACACCGACAGCCAGGCCAAGGAGTGCTTCGACAAAGCAACCATAGAGGTCCCGGTGGGCAGCATGAAGGGCCAGACAATGACCATCTGGGAGCTGATTCACTCTGAATACTTCACAGAGGAGCACAGGCGGGAGCTGCTCCGACAGTACAAGACCGGCAAAGTGACAATTGAGAAGATCATCAAGATTGTGATCACCATCATTGAGGAGGCAGAAACCAAAAAGCAGGAGAAACTGACATTCAGTGGTCTGCGGGCACCAGTGCCAGCCAGCGAGCTGCTGGAGTCCTGCATCATCAGCAAAACCCAGTACGAGCAGCTGAAGGAAGGCAAGAAATCAGTGAAGGACCTCTCTGAGACAGATGCAGTGAGGAGATTCCTGCATGGCAGTGACTGCATTGCTGGTGTTTATGTGGAGGCCACCAAGGAGAAGCTGAACATCTATGAGGCCATGAAGAGGAACCTGCTGAGACCCAGCACTGCCGTGGTCCTCCTGGAGGCCCAGGCAGCCACTGGGTTCTTGATTGACCCTGTGAAGAACCGTAAACTGTACGTCAATGAGGCGGTGAAGGCTGGCATTGTCGGGCCTGAGCTGCACGAGAAGCTGCTGTCGGCCGAGAAGGCTGTCACGGGGTACAAGGATCCCTACTCGGGCAATACCATCTCCCTGTTCCAGGCCATGAAGAAAGGGCTTATTGTCAAGGAGCATGGCATCCGTCTGCTCGAGGCCCAGATCGCCACCGGTGGCATCATCGACCCCGTGCACAGCCACCGCCTGCCCGTGGAGGTGGCCTACAGACGTGGCTACTTCGACGAGGAGATGAACCGGACCCTCTCCGACCCCAGTGATGACACCAAGGGTTTCTTTGACCCCAACACTCAGGAGAACCTCACCTATGTGCAGCTGAAGGAGAGGTGCATTGAGGATCCCGAGACGGGCCTATACCTGCTGCCTCTGAGGGAGCCTGAGAAGCCAAAAGTGGTAGAAACCACTCACATGTACACAGAAGAAGAGACACGGAAGGTGTTTGAGGAGACACAGGTGGACATCCCTGTGGGCAGCCGGGCAGGCTCCTCCATGTCACTGTGGGATGTCATGCACTCAGACCTGCTGCCCGAGGAGCAGCGTAAACATCTCATGGAAGAGTTCCAGTCGGGCCGCGTGTCCAAAGAGCGCATGATCATCATTATCATCGAGATCATTGAGAAGACTGAGATCATCCGGCAGCAGAATCTCACGTCCTATGACTACGTCCGGCGCCGCATCACAGCTGAGGACCTCTACGAGGCCAAGATCATCACACAGGACATCTACAACTTGCTGAAGCAGGGCTCCAAAACCTTCCGGGAGCTTCTGGATGTGGAGACTGTCTGGAAGTACCTTTACGGGTCGGGCTGCGTGGCTGGCATCTACATCCCCTCCTCCAAGCAGACACTCAGTGTCTACCAGGCGCTGAAGAAAGGGCTGATCAATTCCGAAGTGGCCCGCTCCCTCCTGGAGGCCCAGGCAGCCACCGGCTTCATGATCGACCCCACGAAGAATGAAATGCTGACTGTTGATGAGGCAGTCAGGAAGGGCGTGGTGGGGCCAGAGATCCACGACCGTCTCCTGTCTGCAGAGAGGGCTGTGACTGGCTACAGAGACCCCTACAGTGAACAAAAGATTTCCCTCTTCCAGGCCATGAAGAAGGATCTCATTCCCAGCGAAGAGGCCCTCAAGCTCCTAGACGCCCAGATTGCCACCGGCGGCATAATTGACCCACACTTGGGCTTCCACCTGCCCCTGGAGGTGGCCCTCCAGCGGGGTTTCATCAACAAGGAGACGTACGACATGCTGTCAGAGCCCAGCGAGGTACGCAGCTACGTGGACCCCTCCACAGATGAGAAGCTCAGCTACACGCAGCTGCTGAAGCGATGCCGGAAGGACGAGAACTCCAGGCTCCTCCTGCTCCCACTCTGCGACACACGGAAGCTCACCTTCCGGGGCCTGCGGAAGCAGATCACTGTGGAGGAGCTGGTCCTTTCACAGGTGATGGACGAAGCCACAGCCCAGCGCCTCCAGGAGGGTCTCACCTCTATCGAGGAGGTCTCTAAGAACCTGAAGAAGTTCCTGGAGGGCACCAGCTGCATCGCTGGCGTCTTTGTGGACTCCACAAAGGAGCGTCTGTCCATCTACCAGGCCATGAAGAAGGGGATCATCCGGCCTGGCACTGCCTTCGAGCTCCTGGAAGCACAGGCAGCCACGGGCTACGTGATTGACCCCATCAAGGGCCTCAAGCTGACAGTGGAGGAAGCTGTGCGCATGGGCATTGTGGGCCCCGAGTTCAAGGACAAGCTGCTCTCTGCCGAGCGGGCCGTCACAGGCTACAGGGACCCCTACACCGGAAAGCTCATCTCCCTCTTCCAGGCTATGAAGAAGGGTCTGATCCTGAAGGACCACGGGATCCGCTTGCTGGAGGCACAGATCGCCACGGGAGGCATCATTGACCCTGAGGAGAGCCATCGCCTGCCTGTGGAGGTGGCCTACAAGAGGGGCCTCTTTGATGAGGAGATGAACGAGATCCTGCTGGATCCTAGTGATGACACCAAGGGCTTCTTCGACCCCAACACAGAGGAGAACCTCACCTACCTGCAGCTCATGGAGCGGTGCATCACGGACCCAGAGACCGGCCTCTGCCTCCTGCCTCTGAAGGAGAAAAAGCGGGAGAGGAAGACCTCCTCCAAGTCCTCCGTCCGCAAGCGCCGGGTGGTGATCGTTGACCCAGAGACCGGCAAGGAGATGTCCGTCTACGAAGCCTATCGCAAGGGCCTCATTGACCACCAGACTTACCTGGAGCTGTCAGAGCAGGAGTGCGAGTGGGAGGAGATCACCACCTCCTCCTCCGATGGCGTGGTGAAGTCAATGATCATTGACAGGCGCTCGGGGCGCCAGTATGACATCGATGATGCCATTGGCAAGGGTCTGATTGACCAGTCAGCCCTGGACCAGTACCGCTCGGGCACCCTCTCCATCACTGAGTTTGCTGACATGCTCTCTGGCAACATGAGTGGCTTCCGGTCGCGGTCGTCCTCAGTTGGATCCTCCTCCTCCTACACTGTCAGCCCAGCCCTGTCACGGACCCAGATCTCCATGTGGACTGACCCAACCGAAGAGACTGGGCCAGTGGCAGGCATCCTGGACACCGACACTCTGGAGAAGGTGTCCATCACGGAGGCGATGCGCCGCAACCTGGTGGACAACATCACAGGGCAGCGGCTGCTGGAAGCCCAGGCCTGCACCGGGGGCATCATCGACCCCAACACCGGTGACAAATGCACCGTCGCTGATGCGGTCACCAAGGGCCTGGTTGACAAGATCATGGTGGACCGCATCAACCTGGCGCAGAAGGCCTTCTACGGCTTTGAGGACCCGCGGACCAAGACAAAGATGTCGGCGGCGCAGGCCCTGAAGAAGGGCTGGCTGTACTACGAGGCCGGGCAGCGGTTCCTGGAGGTGCAGTACTTGACAGGGGGCCTGATCGAGCCTGATGCCCCAGGCCGTGTCTCCCTGGATGAGGCGCTGCAGAAGGGCACCATTGATGCACGGACTGCCCAGAAGCTGCGGGATGTCAACACCTATTCCAAGTACCTCACCTGCCCCAAGACCAAGCTCAAGATCTCCTACAAGGACGCCATGGACCGGAGCATGATTGAGGATGGGACTGGCCTGCGGCTGCTGGAGGCCTCCTCCCAATCCAGCAAGGGCTACTACAGTCCCTACAACATCAGCAGCGCTGGCTCCACCTCCGGATCACGCTCGGGCTCTCGCACCGGCTCCCGCTCAGGCTCCCGGCGCGGCAGTTTCGATGCCACTGGCTCCGGCTTCTCCATGACCTTCTCTTCCTCCTCCTACTCCTCCTCGAGTTTTGGGCGCAGATACACGGGGGGTACCCAGGGCACCATGGAGGAGGCTGCCCTTGTCCTCGCCCTGGCCGCATCCAGAAGCTGCGGGTGGGAGGCGAGCAGGGAGTGCCCCGGGGTGTCTGGGCCCCTGTTCCACGTGGCCTGAGACCTGCCAGCCCCCCCGAGGCGCCATCTCACCCGCTCCGCATGTGGCAACGCTGCTGGCTAATCACTAGTATTTTTTTTTAATTTTGAACCTCCACTCTTCTCCCAAAGCAGTGCCTCAAGTTTAACCAAAAAGACAAGACTAATAAATTAATATATGCGAATGTGCTGACAGTGTTTGTATATTAAGAGACAAGAGAGAATACACACTACCCTCCCCACCCTGCGCCCCAGGAGCTGGACACCATTCCTGCTCCTGGCTGTGCCAATCCTGCTGCTGCCCGCACATGGCGCGGCCGAGCCGGACACCAAGAAAACAGTTCCCCGTTTGGATCTAACCACTTAGCACTCTTTTGTAATTAACCTGCCGGCTTCAGCCCCTGCACCCCAAAGGAGGAGACTGCCTTGGCCCTGTGGTGCACCCCACTGCAACCAATGTGCCAGAGGAGGACATCACCAGCTCCTCAGCACTGGACAGCCAGACACACCACACCAGTCCTGAAGCTGCTGCCTGGACCCCTTCCACGCACCCTCAGTGCAGCGAGGAGGGGGCTCTGCACCCCAGCCCCCCGAGCTGCCCCATCTCCCTGCCTTGGCCTCCTGGCACGTCCCCACCACCACGCCGCAGAGCCGGTGCCCTGACCGTAAGTGCCGCGCTGGCGCTGCCCAGTGCTTCCACGCCATGCGGGGGAACCTGCCTCCGCTTGCCACTTCACCCGCCGAGGGGCTTCGCTGCGTGCCTGCCTCCGCCAGCCCACCCGCTCACCCGTCCTCTGGGACGCGCCTGCCGCGGTCGGCCGGTCTGTCTGTCAGTCTCTCCGTGTATCTGGGAAGTGCTTCTGCTCGAGGTTGATTTCCTCACACTCATGTGGCTCCATGACCCGTTGGCAGGTGTCTGCCAGAGCCCACACCCCAGCCTGGGTCTGCGCAGCTTCTGCCCCCAGAACCCCCCAGGGCCGTGGGGGTTTTCCTGACCCTCACAAAGGGTATGAGGGCCATGGGACCCCTGCAGCACAGGGTGGGCCATGGGATGCTGTAGCAGCCTGGCACACACTCTTGCTAGAAATAGGCAGATTTCTGTAAAAACAGCTTCCTTTTCCTTCTTCGCGGTAATTCCATCCCCCTGGCTCCCCACCATGTCAGCGCTAACGCGCTCTCTCTCTGGCAGACGTCTTTTTCCAGTCCCAACAAAGACCTCCCAGTGCCGCTGGGCGAGCTCCTGAGCTGGGTCTCCGACATCAGCAGGTCATGGATGGGCTCGAGGGGAGCTCCAGAGGTGGCAGCTGCTCGGCCGTGCTCACCTGCACAGGTAACACCGACCTCCCTGGTCTGTCCCGGTCCCACAGCAGGTGCGCGGCACTGACGGCCGGGCTTGGTGGCTTCATTTCATGGATTGTTCTCCCTGTCTCATCCCATCTTTTCTGTTCGCTTTGTTGTAGTGTGGCTGGATGTCCATACCACTTCCCCTCATCGCCGCCATGGAGCCCGTCCCCCGCCCTGAGGCCGGTGGGACCGCACCTGAGGACACAGGGATGTTCTCCCTCACCCTTTGCACTTGCCAGAGTCCCCTGCCAGAGACTGGGGCCACAGTGCCTGAGCAGCCAGTGGCCCAAGAAGCACCCACAGGGTCACCTGGCCCCCACTCGCCCCACACACTCCTTCCTCCCTGGGGATGGCCTCCTGGTGTGGTTTCGGGCTCACTGCGGATCTCCAAAACATCTCCTCCTTTCTCCCTGCTCTCATCTGCCACCTGTAAATCCTGTCATGTTACCCTCTGCCTCTGGTGTCATTATTGCTCTCATGACCCCGTTCGGCTTTGCATGAGGTGCCACTGCACGCGGCTCCAGGACAGTCCCAACTCCCGGGGCCCCCCACACCCCAACCATCACTCATCGGGACAGTGGGGGTCCATCAATTTCCCAAACACATCTCTTTTTGGGGGCAAAACACTAAACTTGTACATACCACGAAGTGTCTGTAAAAGAAGCAGTGTGGACCCAGGGCTCCCCTGCAAGGGCAGTAAAGGAGAATCCTCTGAAACCAGCCAGCAGCTCTGCGTGGTCTGTTCGCCCCTTGGCCTTGTCACCATGGCCGTGGGCTCCCATTGCCTCCTGCAGCTTCATGCCATGGGCTGTATGGGCTGTCGCAGGTCGTGGTGAAATGTGTCGGGGTGCCAGGGGTCTGACCTGGGCCTGGGTGTACCTGTGGTGCTGCCATGCACAGAGCAGGGCCACAGGGTCATTCCCAGAGCTCCCCCATGCTGGCAGCACAGCTGACACTGCTGGGAGGTCAATGTGGGTGCAGCATTAATCCCGGGTTTTGGGGAATGGGTGCTGCTGGTGCTGTGGGGGCTTTGTAGCATCGCTTGTATGAGGACAGACCTGTCCCTTTGTCAGTGGGGCTCTGGACTGGGCAGGGACGCTGTCCTCCATGGCACTGTTTCCATGTGTGCTGCTACCACTGCCGGTGCCGTGGCCTCTGCCCAGTGTGGGCTGTGCTGTGGGCACTCTCTTTGGGCAGTGGGGGCTGTTGTGGGTGGATGGCAGCAGTCAGCTGTGAGGCTGAGGGGCTTTGGGGGTTCAGGATGTGATGGCCTGGCAACTGCTGGTAGGACAGCAGCATTCAGCCTGGAAAACCTGGAGATGTCAGTGCAGCCACTGGCACAGGTGGCTCAAGGGGTCTGTCCAGCCCAGTGAGGCAGGTGCCACTGTGCAGCCCAGGCTGGGACTCCCTGAGCACAAGGGTCATCCTGCAGCAGTGCCGGGAGCCCCAGGCACTATGCCAGGAGTGCCAGAGCTGTCAGGACCTTGCAGGACCCCTGCAATGTCCAGGGGTTGATGGGGTCTCAACAATGCCAGGACCAGACAAGCATGTCAGCAGCCCCGGGTGGAGCTGGCCGGGACAGATGGCGCTGGCTGGGTAGGACGTTAATTGCATTGTCCATCAGCAATTAACCGCAGCGTCCGTCTGTCCCCACCAGCAGTGGGATGAGGCCGTTAGGCACAGCCAGGCCAGGGGGACTCAGGGGGGTCGCAGGCTGCTGCAGCCAGTGGGGGGTTCAGGAGAGGCCCCAGAACAGCGAGATGTTCCTCCAGATGACACAAGCTGCTCGGGGCCCTGCCCCACCTCACTGTCCTCCCAGATATTTTCTTGTGTCCCCCAGATGTTCCCTGCTCCCCCAGATATTCCTCGCCTACCCCTCAAATTCCTGACTCCTCCCCCAGGGTGAGTAACCTCTCCTAAAGCTCATGAGACCACCAAGAGCTCTCTGACCCATGGCCCAGTCCCATGTCATGGTCTGGAAGCTCCTCACCACCCCTCCCTCCAACACTGGTGGGGTCCAACTTTTATTTCCTGGTGAGAAACACCCCTGCTCCCCACATCCATGTGCCAAGGGGGGGACCCTATTCCCCACACCCCTTTGACCCCGTTCCCCTGACATGGGGACCCTCCCTGGTGTGCCTGAGGCAGTGGGATCCCCCTGCAGTGGCTGGCAAAGGGGCACAGGAGGGTGAGGAGGGGGCGATGCCCCGAGTTCCAGGCTGACTGCTCCTGGGGTGAGCCGGCCTCTTCCTCCACGCAGCACAGTGCCCTCTGTCCACAGACACTCTTCATCAACTTGTGTTGCTCCATGTCACCCTCCTACCCCGCTGATACCCCCTGTCTGTCCCACAGCCACTTCAGCACCGTGCACTGGGAGTGACCGGGCCAAGCTCGTCACCATGGAGAACTCCACGATATTCCCCATTTTAATGCCCTGCATGTCATCCTGCCCTGCTGCTGCGGAGGCTGGAGCTAACCCTCCCCGCCCCCCCGAGTTAAACCATCCCTCAGACCTCCGGTGGCACGGGAGGCACCGAGTGCCTCCCCGGCCGCGGAGGGGTCCCTCGCCCCCCGCCGGCGTTTGCCCACCGCCTTTTGGGGCGTGAGTGGCAGCACCGCCCCGTCCTGGCTGTGGTCCGTCGGGTGGGACCCGTGGCCGCTGTCCCAAGCGTGGCCACGGCCGCCGGCTCGGCCCTGCTGGCACGGAGCAGCTGCCAGCTCCCTGTGCCCACCGCCCCGGGCGCTGCTGGCTCGGCCCCCGCCGCGCCGGGAACGCTCTGTACAGCTTCTCCACAAAGACCGACCGGCCTCTCCCACGCCCCCTCTTCGCTGGGGCGCTGAACCTCCTCATGGCCAGGGACCCCGAGACCCCCCCGGCCGTGCCGCTGAGGCTTGGAGCCCGGCTGCACCGGCCAAGGGCGGCTGTGCCCCGTGTGAAGCGCTGCCGCCTCCGTGCCCCGCCGGCCTGTGCCGGGGCCGCTGCTGGCTGGAGCGGTGAATCCCCCGTCCACGGTGCGAGCGGGGATGGTGCTGCCCCAGCGCTGCATCCGCCACGTCCGGCCGGGCACCAGGCAGCCCCCAGACTCCAGGGCCAGTCCGACGTGGTGGTGCGGCGTGGGCAGCGCGGTGCGGGATCTGCCTCCCTCAGCGGCACCGGGAGCTGCTGGCAGGCGGCTCCAGAGCTGTTTGTTCCGGCTGTCACTCTCCCGGGTGCGCGGGCAGCCCGCGGTGTCCGGTACCCGAGCCGGGGCTGGGGGCTGCTCTGAGCCGGCCCCCGCAGCGTGCCGGGACAGGGGGCGGCTGTGAGACCCTCCCAGGCGTGAGGGCACCCAGCGCGTCCCAGCACCCGTTTGGGGTCCGCTGCTCCTCGCGGTCCCGTGTCTCTTGGCACGTCCTGACTGGAGCAGCCAGTGCAGCCGCGCTGGCAGCGTGTCTGGGACAGGCTGGCAGAGATCATCGCTGCTCCATCCCCAGCCCCAGCCCCACCAGCCCAGGCTGAGTTTGGGCTGGAAGAGCTTTTCCCAGTGCGCACGTTATCGTCTGCCCACCTGCGGCAGCATCCTCCACCTGCCTGGACCTCTGTGCCCAACCTCTGGCAGCAGGGCTGGCATTGTAACACTGCAGTCCTGCCCTGGGATGAGGCCACACAGGATCAGGGACCACCAGCGTGGGGCAGGAGGGCTGTGAGACCACCTGTGACTGCACTGGAGCTGCCATGATCCCTTGGTGGCCCCAGCTGTGCCATCCTGCTCCCTCCCTGGACAGTGACCTGGCCCTGGGCAGGGGGAAGCAAGGCACTGCTGGTGGCTTTTCCAGCTGGTGGGTGGCACTGCTGCCAGTGCCGGGGCAGGTGGCCACACTGTGGGTGCGTGGGTTGGTTGGGACCCTGCTGATGGCATCGTGACAGCAGTATCTGCTGTGAGCACACGTCCCCAAAGTGTCCCCAACAGGACTGAGCCCTGCTAGGGCTCCGACTACGAGGAACTGCTGCAGCACCAGCACCCAGCACCTGCCTGATGCCTCTTCCCCTCATCCAGGGAATTCACAGCTGCTGCTGGTGGGGTTCCTGACCACACCCTGGCTGAGGTTCCTCCTGCAGCAGACATATCCCAGACCCTCCCAGCCCCCTTGTGCTGCAGCTCCTGCTCAGCTGCCTTATGTCACCTTCCCCGGGTCCATCCATGGCAGCAGTGCCACATCCCTCCTGCACCACAGGGGTTTTATCTCCCATTTATCCAGCCCACATTCCCTGGCTGTTTCTCCTGGTACAATATCTCAGAGATGTGGTCGTGTCCTTGCTTAGGTCCTGGGCCCATCACCATCTTCGTGACATCGCTGTGGCTGTGCCCCATTTCCCTCACAGTGGTGTCTCCCCCTCCTTGTGCTCAGCCAGGTGACCTGGCTTAATTAATCAGGGTTAGCAACAAGTTAATTACAGTGCTCCCGGACTGTGAGAGCAGCATCACCCTCAGCCTTTGAGTGCAGGCTTGGTGTGATCCCTCCTGCCAGTCTCACTCTCCACTGGGGCATGAAGTAACTGCTGCCTGTTCATGCCCCGTGTCTGTGCCAGGGCATTGCTGGTTTGCAGATCTTGGTGTTTGCCTGGCATCTTCTCCCATGTGTTGTGGCAAAGTGGCTGCACTTGCAGAACCTGAGGAACATCTGCCCCATGCCAGAGCAGGGGGTTTTCCATGGGTCCATGGTAATTTTTTGCTGGGGGTCAGTTTGCCATGGCTTGGTTTGGGCTCAGCCAGGGGCTGGACCTCAGCTCTGCAGTGCACAGAGCAGGTGAAGGGACACTGGGGACCAGATGTACTCCCAGAGGCAGCAGGGTGAGATGTGGGAGTGGTCCCAGCTGAAAAAGGTTGGGAAATTGAGGTGTACCACCGGAATTCAGAGGAGCTGGAGCCAAGCCAAAACCTGCAGGTACTGGTGATGGCTGGAGCACAGGACAGATGGGGGCATCCTGGCCGGGGGAGCTCTGTCCCTGCTGGTGGGGACGGGCTGTCCCTGGGGAGGCACAGCAACGCTCCAAACCTCCACACTGTGGAGCCTTGTCCCCTGCTGCTGTGCCAGGACCTGGTGTCCTGTTCCCACCATCCCTCTGCTCTCCCTGCAGGTGCACCGTGCTGCGGGAGACACCGGGCTCACCGGAGACGGTGTGGAGGGGTCGCCATGGGACAGGGAGGAGATGGAGAGGTACGGGCACCGCTGGGCGCTGCCAGACGGGCCGTGTCGGGAGCTGCGGGCGTGCCCGGGTGTCTGCACCTTGATGGGGGAGCTGCTGAACCCTTCACGAGAGTCTGGGCCAGCGCTGGGGTGGGGAGGGCATGTGCTGTCTGTGCTGGGGCGAGCAGGGTGGGAGTGAGCACAGCCGTGAGCACAGGTGTGGCTGTGACGCGCGTGGTGCAGGTGAGCAGCAAGCCTGGAGTTCAGGGCGGTGCCGGGAGGCGGGAACAGTTGCCATGTCCTCCACAGCCCGGTGTGTCTCTGCTCTCCCCCCAGAGCCTGTCGGTGGTCCGAGCAGAGACTGGAGGTGCAGGAGCAGCTGCTTGCCCTGCGGCACTGGCTGGACGCCGTAGAGAAGCGGCTGCTGGCGCTGCCAGAGCCCGGCACGGCCCTGCAGGTAACGTCTGGCCCTGGGTTGTGACGGGGCCGTGCAGAGCCGGGCAGGACCAGCCCACGTCTGCACCGAGGCTGGTGAGGTCTTGGTCCTTGCAAGGGAGGAAGGCATCTGGCCACATCTACCTGGGACACCCTTCAGTAGGGCCCTGCAGCTGTCTGGGGTCAGGTCTCCTGTGTCCAGCTCCCTCTCCCCAACCCAAAGGTGCTGCTGGCTTGGAGCCCCATGGCCCTGGTGGTACTCAGGGTACCTACCACTGCCTCGGAGCCCTGCTGGCCACAGGGCCACCACCTGCACTGTGCTCAGCCAAAGCTCGTGGCACTGTTACCCGGGCATGGGGACAGGGGCCAAACACCAGGAGTGTGCAGCTGGGCACAGGGGGTGTGTGAGGGGTGTACAGCTGGGCACAGGGGGTGTGTGGCTGTGTGAGGGGTGTACAGCCAGGCACAGGGGGTATGCAGCCGGGCACAGGGGATGTACAGCTGGGCACAGGGGTGTGAGGTTGTGTGAGGGGTGTACAGCCGGGCACAGGGGATGTACAGCNCAGGGGCCAAACACCAGGAGTGTGCAGCTGGGCACAGGGGGTGTGTGAGGGGTGTACAGCTGGGCACAGGGGGTGTGTGGCTGTGTGAGGGGTGTACAGCCAGGCACAGGGGGTATGCAGCCGGGCACAGGGGATGTACAGCCAGGCACAGGGGGTGTACAGCTGGGCACAGGGGGTATGCAGCCAGGCACAGGGGGTGTGAGGCTATGTGAGGGGTGTACAGCCGGGCAGATGGGGTGTGTGGCTGTGTGAGGGGTGTGCAGCCAGGCACAGGGGGTGTACAGCCAGGCACAGGGG
>VYZP01015082.1:0-21320 GCA_013400635.1 Hypocryptadius cinnamomeus | reverse complement strand
GTTCCCATCCCTGTTCCCATTCCCATCCCCATCCCCGTTCCCATCCCTGTTCCCATTCCCATCCCCATCCCCGTTCCCATCCCTGTCCCCATCCCTATCCCCATCCCCGTTCCCATCCCTGTTCCCGTTCCCATCCCCGTTCTCATCCCTGTTCCCAGCCCCATCCTCATCCCTGTTCCCATTCCCATCCCTGTTCCCAGCCCCGTCCCCATCCCTGTACCTGTCACCCCGCCTGCCCTATCCGCATCCTCATCCCTATCCCCATTCCACTCCCTGTCCCCTGCTCACCCTGCCCGCTGTCCCGCTGCTGATGCCGGTCCCGTTGTCCCGGCAGGAGCTGTGCCGGGAGCTGGAGGCGCGGGCTGTGACCTACCGGGGGCTGCGGGAGCGGCTGCAGCGCCTGCTGGACTCGTGCCGCGCCGGCCGGCCCTGCAGCACCGAGCACAGCCTGCGGCTCCTCGAGCAGAAGTGGGAGAGCGTCCAGGCCGAAGCCCAGGAGAGGAAGGTGTGCGAGGTGGTGGGGGGCTCTGACCCCCGGGGGGCTCACCCTGACCGGGCCGGGTCAGCAGCAGGGGAGCCCGTCCCCACCGGTGCCTGCCCCTGCCTGCAGGAGCGCCTGGCCGAGGGGCTGACAGTCACCACAGAGTTCCATGGCTCCGCGCAGGAGCTGCTGCGCTGGGTGGCCCATGCCGAGGAGCTGCTGGGGTCCCCTGCGCCCCCCAGCTTCGTCCTGGACACCGTCACTGCGCAGATCCAGGAGCACAAGGCAAGAGCGGGCGCCGTGCCCTCAGGGCTGGTTCGTGGAGCTGGGGTCTGCCCGAGGGGTCCTGCAGGGTGCCCAGGGCGAGTGGCATGTGTGTCCCTGTCACAATGTGACACGAAATGAATGACACTCACACGCTGAGATGTCTGAGGCAAAAAAAAGGCGTCTTTATTTCCGGACCTCGATATTTATAGAATTCCAAAAGTGACCATGGACTGGAGGACGAATTTGCCACATCTCCAACCACACTGGTCAAACCAACAGTCCATCAATTCTCTCCTCCTCCAGAAGGGAATGCAAAACAATCATTATTTACGTGAAAAGTGCATGAAAAACTCCATTACAAAAACATAAACATCAGAAGGCTTAGAAGAACTTTAGAAGAACAGGGCGACATGTCCCTACCGCAGCAGAGCGAGCATGCTCTGTGCCCCACCCCAGCCCATGCCTGGTGCTCCACGTCCTGTCCTGGCAGGGGCTGTAGCCAGGGGCT
This sequence comes from Hypocryptadius cinnamomeus, assembly GCA_013400635.1. Lineage (NCBI taxonomy): Eukaryota > Metazoa > Chordata > Aves > Passeriformes > Zosteropidae > Hypocryptadius > Hypocryptadius cinnamomeus. The sequence goes on along the minus strand of VYZP01015082.1, from coordinate 20,064 downwards.
CCTCACCCGCCCCAGGACCACCAGCACTCAGCTGCCCCCTCCCCACAGGCCCTGGTGAAGGAGGCGAACGCCCATGGGGAGAAGCTGGGCAGCCTGGAGGCCGTGGCCGCGCGCCTGAAGGATTTCAGTCGGAAGCAGGACGGGGCCGTCATCCAGAACCTGGTGCTGGCGGCTCGGGAGAGGCTGGGCAAGGTCCTGCAGCGGGCGGCAGAGAGGGGGGCGGTCCTGGAGGAGGCCCGAAAACGCAGCAAGCAGGTACCGGGACACAGCCCGGGCTGGGGAGGGGGCTCTGCCCCTTGGTTTGCTTTGGACACGGGCCTGGAGGGACAGGACAAGGGGGAATGGCTTCCCACTGCCAGAGAGCAGGGTTAGGTGGGATATCGGGAAGGAATTCTTCCCTGTGAGGGGGGGTTTCCCAGAGAAGCTGTGTCTGCCCCATCCTCAGATGTGTCTGAGGACAGGTTGGATGGGGCTTGGAGCAAACTGGGCTAGTGGAAGGTGTCCCTGCCCAAGGCAAGGGGGTGGAACTGGGTAGATTTTAGGCTCATTCCAACCCAAACCATCCCAGGACCATTGATTCCATGTCATGGGTCCTGCTGGGAGCTGCGCCAGGAAGGGACCACATGGCTCCAGCGTTGTCACCGTGCTGTACTGGCCCATGGTTTGCCCCGTGGTGGTGCCCAGGCCGTGTTGCTCCCTTGTGTGGCTCCATGGCTCCTGTTTGGGTGGCCCCAGATCTGTTTTGCCCCTGCCTACCCCCCTCAGCTCCCTGCAGCCCCCTCAGCCCCCACAGCCCTCCCCTCCACTGCAGTTCAGCGAGTCCCGGCGGCTGCTTCTGGACTGGATGGACGAGGTGGAGCAGAGCCTGGAGGTGCCGCAGGACGCTGCCACCAGCCAGGAGGAGATCAAGTGCCAGCTGGCTGAGCACAAGGTGGGGCTGCCCCTTGTGTTCCTTGGCACGGGGGCTGCAGAACTGGGCTTCAGGGGGCTGCAGAGGGGAGATCCCCAGCTCCCAGGGGGAACACCCAGTGCCAGGGTGGTTGGACAACTCCCTAGGGCCATCCTGCAGTGTTGGGAGACCTGCGGGGCAGTGCCGGGCCAAGGGATGTTGGGCATGTAGGGCATCCCAACTGCCCCAGAGCCCTCGGGGGAGGAGGGTCTCCCCCCGCAAGCTGGGGGACCCAACACCCACCTGTGGGGTGCGTGGGGCCCCTGCAGGCATTCCAGAAGGTGCTGCGGGCAAAGCGTCCGGTGTACGAGGCGACGCTGCGGAGCGGGCGGGCGCTGCGGGAGGGGGCGCGGCTGCCCCAGGACCTGCAGCCGCTGGAGGAGCTGCTGGGGGAGCTGAAGGAGCGCTGGGATGCGCTGTGCAGCCACGCTGCGGAGAGGTGGGAACGGCGCGGGAGGGCCTGCGGTGGAGTGGGGATGAGATGGGAGTGAGATGTGGGTGGGACGGGATGGGTTGGGATGGGATGGGAATGGGATAGGAAAGGGGTTGGGATGCAGGTGGGATGGAAATGGTATGAGATGGCACAATCTGTTCTCTGCTTGCTCTGTGGGTCCCAGGCACTGCCAGGACCTGTCCCTGTCCATAATGGCTGTGCCAGGACCTGTCCCTGTCCATTATGGCGCTGCCAGGACCTGTCCTTGCCCATAGTAACATGGCCAGGACCTGTCTTTGTCCATAATGGCACCACCAGGACCTGTCTCTGTCCATAATGGTGCTGACAGGACCTGTCCCTGTCCATAATGGCACCTCCAGGACCCATCCATGTCCATAATAGTGCCACCAGGACCTGTCTTAGTCCATAATGGCACCGCCAGGACCCATCCATGTCCATAATGGCACCACCAGGACCTTTGTCCATGATGTTGCCACCAGGACCTATCCCTGTCCATAATGGTGCTGCCAGGACCTCTCTTTGTCCATAATGGCACCACCAGGACCTTTGTCCATAATGGCACCACCACGACCTGTCCCTGTCCATAATGGCACCACCAGGACCTGTCCCTGTCCATAATGGCACAACCAGGACCTGTCTTTGTCCATAATGGTGCCACCAGGACCTGTCCCTGTCCATAATGGCACAACCAGGACCTGTCTTTGTCCATAATGGTGCCAACAGGACCTGTCCCTGTCCATAATGGCACCTCCAGAACCCGTCCATGTCCATAATGGCACCACCAGGACCTTTGTCCATAATGGCACCTCCAGGACCCATCCCTGTCCATAACGGCACCACCAGGACCCATCCATGTCCATAATGGCACCACCAGGACCTTTGTCCATAATGGCACCACCACGACCTGTCCCTGTCCATAATGGCACCACCAGGACCTGTCCCTGTCCATAATGGTGCCAACAGGACCTGTCCCTGTCCATAATGGCGCCAACAGGACCTGTCCCTGTCCATAATGGCACCTCCAGAACCCATCCATGTCCATAATGGCACCACCAGGACCTTTGTCCATAATGGCACCGCCAGGATCTTTGTTCATAATGGCACCACCAGCACCCATCCATGTCCACAATAGCACTGCCAGCTCTGTGTGGCAGCTCCGTGGGGTGACCCCACGGGGTGCCCCCAGCCCCCGGGTGCTGCAGCGTGCCCCGTGCCCCCTGGCAGGCAGCACAAGCTGGAGGAGAACCTGCTCTTCTCGGGCAAGTTCACGGACGCACTGCAGGCGCTCATGGACTGGCTGTACCGTGCTGAGCCGCAGCTCAGCGAGGACGTGCCCGTCGGAGGGGACCGCGACCTGGTTGGGGACCTCGTGGACAAGCACAAGGTGGGTGGCCCGGGGACTGCAGCGCCCCCCAGGCTGTGCCCACCCTCCCTATGGGGCAGGACGGGGCTTTGCACACTGGGGTGACCCCGGCTTGACCGCAGTTTGTGCCCCTTGCCCTGGTGCTGGGGAAAACCCTGTGCCTCAGAGCTGGGAAGAGTTTGGGGTGCAGGACAACCCTGTGAGGGTTTGGGGTGCACAGGTATCCCGTGCCCACTGCTGTGAGGGTTTGGGGTGCAGAGGAACAAAGTTCTCACTGCTGTGAGGGTTTGGGGTGCAGGGCAACCCTGTGAGGGTTTGGGGTGCAGAGGAACCTCGTGCTGACTTCTGTGAGGGTTTAGGGTGCTGGACAACCCTATGCCCACTGCTGTGAGGGTTTGGGGTGCAGAGGAACCCTGTGAGGGTTTGGGATGCACAGGAACCCCATTTCCACTTCTGTGAGGGTTTGGGGTGCAGGGCAACCCTGTGCTCACTGCTGTGAGGGTTTGGGGTGCACAGGAACCCTGTGAGGGTTTGGGGTGCACAGGAACCCCATTTCCACTTCTGTGAGGGTTTGGGGTGCAGGGCAACCCCGTGCTCACTGCTGTGAGGGTTTGGGGTGCACAGGAACCCTGTGAGGGTTTGGGGTGCACAGGAACCCCATTTCCACTTCTGTGAGGGTTTGGGGTGCTGGACAACCCCATACCCACTGCTGTGAGGGTTTGGGGTGCACAGAAAGCTCGTGCACACTGCTGTGAGGGTTTGGGGTGCACAGGAACCCCATTCCCACTGCTGTGAGGGTTTGGAGTGCACAGGAACCTCATTCCCACTGCTGTGAGGGTTTGGGGTGCAGGGCAACTCTGCACAGTAGCGGGCACCCTATCCCACCCTCCCGCCGTCCCTGCCAGGTGTTCCAGAAGGAGCTGGGCAAGCGTGCCAGCTGCATCAAGACGCTGAAGCGCTCGGTGCGGGACCTGACGCGCGGCAGCAGCAGCGTGGACTCACAGTGGCTGCAGCGGCAGGTGGAGGAACTCAGCACCCGCTGGGACCTGGTCTGCAAACTCTCCCTGTCCAAGCAGGCCCGGCTGGAGGCTGCACTGCGGCAGGTGAGGGCTGGGGGGGCAGCGGGGGAACCCCTGGGCTGGGAGGCAGCGGGGGAAGCCCGGGGCTGGGGTCTGCAGCAGGGGAACCTCCGGGCTGGGGTCTGCAGCAGGGGAACCCCAGGTTGGGGGGCAGTGGGGGAACCCCTGGGTTGGGGTCTGCAGCTGGAGTACCCCCGGGTTGGGGTCTGCAGCAGGGGAACCCCTGAGGTGGGGTCTGCAGCTGGAGTACCCCTGTGGGGAGTCTGAGATGGACGTGGGGGAGTGGGGTGCTCAGGTGGTGGGTGGCCATGTTTTGGGGGGTGCTCTATGGGGTGCTTGGCTGGTGGGTGGCTGCACTTTCACGGTGCTCCATGGGGTGCCCAGGCGTGGTGGGTGGCCATGTTTTGGGGGGTACTGGGGTGGTGGGTGGCTGTGTTTTGGGGGGTTCTCCGTGGGGTGCCCAGGCACGGTGGGTGGCTGCACATTTGGGGAGGTCCTCCGGGCTACCTGGGTGGTGTGGGGGCTGTGCCATTTAGGGGTTCTCTGTGGGGTGCCTGGGCTCGGGGTGTGGTGCTGCGTGCGGCTGTGAGGTTTTGTCGCAAGGTGCCGTGGCCAGGTGCCAGGTGTGAGTGTGTGCAGAGTGCCTGGGGCAGGTGGCTGGGTGGCACAGGAGGGTCAGAGGAAATTCTGCCCCAGTGTAGAGCTGGGTATGGGGTCTCCCCTTGATCCCACTGTGGGGTTGGCAGCAGCTCTCCCTCGGCACAGCACGCAGCCAGTGCCTGTGCCATGGGCTTGTCCACCCAGCAGGGCTCAGGGACTGGCCAGGAGATTCAGGGGGCTCAGGGGCTGGGAGCTGGGGCTGCAAGGTGGGTGCTGAGCAGGTCCCCACTGTCATGGCAGGCGGAGGAGTTCCACACCCTGGTGCACTCCTTCCTGGGGCGCCTGACCGAGTCGGAGAAGACCCTCAAGTACGGAGTGTTCCCCGAGGAGGAGGCGGCCGTGCAGGAGTGCCAGGCCCAGCTGCAGGTGGGTGCCAGCCCCCACCAGCCCCCATCAGCCCCCCGGTTGGCTCCAGCTTTGCCCCAGGACCTCCATCACGGGGGTCAGCCAGCCCCAATTGGGCTGTGGGATCCCCACAGCAAGACATAGGATGTTGGGTGCCACCACTGAGAGATTTGGGATGTTGAGTCCCACCACACCAGAAACACGGGGTTTGGGGCCCCAAATGCCCTGAGGTGGGGAGATTTGGGCACTCCCACCCCAGTCCACCAGTCCTGGTGCTGCAGGGGGTGCGGGGGTGTCTGGAGGGCTGAGGCCTGACAGTGCCATGTCCGTGTCCCCCCAGGAGCTGATGCAGTCCTTGCAGTGCCAGCAGCTGGAGCTGGAGTGCATCACCTCACTGGGGGAGGAGATCCTCACCACCTGCCACCCCGACTCCATCATCACCATCAAATCCTGGGTCACGGTCGCTAAGAGCCGCTTCCAGGAGGTGAGACAGTTGCCCTGTTCCCATCCCTGCCCGGGGGAGCAGAATGGCACCTGCACCTGGGGAAAGCACGGCCCCATACCTGTCCCACTGCCCCACGCCTCTCCCACCACCAGGGACTGCCAGGTGCAGCCCCCCCAACCAGAGCATTGCAGGATCTGGGGGTGCTCAGCCCCAGAGGGTCTTGGCCTTGCCAGTGTCACCCCATGGTCCCCCACCCCATGGCCTCACGGGGTCACCTGGGGCATCCACAGCCCCCTTGGACGGTGGTGGCTCACTCCTGTGCAATGGCAGCCACCAGGCAGCTGAGGCAGGGAAGCCTGGGAGCAATGTCCTAGGGACCCTCACCCCAGACCATGCTCCCACAGCAGCCCAGAGCCTCCCTGGGTTGCTCTGGATTTGTAGGTAAAAGGCTCCTGGCACTCCTGGGACTGGTCTGGCAAGTTCAGCCCATCCCACACAAAGCCCTTATTGAGCAGAGACCTGCAGGATCCGCTCTGGATCTGCCCTGGGGCTGCCCCCCTCACCCCACTCACCCCAAAATGGGAGAGCAGCCGGCATGTCCACAGAGCACAGACCTGGGCACCCTCGGCATGCGGAGGCAGCACCCCCAGCCCTGCCCCAGCTGCTCAGCTGCAGCCTGGTGCTGCCCCTTTTCCCATCCCCATGTCCCTGCCCCATGTCCCTGCCCAATATCCCTGCCTGGTGTCCCTGCCCCATATCCCTGTCCCATGTCCCTGCCCTATATCCCTGCCTGGTGTCCCTGCCCCAGATCCCACCCCCATGTCCCTGTCCCATGTCCCTGACCCCTGCCCCATGTCCCTGCCCCATGTCCCTGCCCCATATCCCTGCCCCATGTCCCTGTCCGGTGTCCCTGCCCCACATCCCTGCCCCATATCCCACCCCTATCTCCCAGCCTCATGTCCCTGTCCAGTGTCCCTGTCCCGTGTCCCTGTCCCGTGTCCCTGCCCTATGTTCCAGCCCCATATCCCTGCCCCAAACTCACTACAGCTGTTGGCCGTGACTCCGTGTGCCTGCCCCACAGCCATGGTGGGCTGTGGACTCCCCACATCCCTCCCCATCATCCCTGGGGCTGTTGGGGGGGTCCCTGGGTGTCCCCAGGGTGGCCGTGGCTCCGGTGCCGACTTGTTCCCCCCAAAGCAATGGCCCTGTGGCACCTGCTCCAGGCGGGGGACCTTGGGGTGTGCAGTGGGGTGCCATCCCCATGTCCCCCGTGCCCTACCGGCCCCGGCCGCCCCGCAGGTGCTGAGCTGGGCGCAGCAGCAGGGCGAGCGGCTGCGGGTGCAGGCGGCCGCGCTGGCGGCCGAGCGGGAGGAGACGGAGCAGCTGCTGGACTGGATCACGGCGGCCGAGGAGGCGCTGGGGCTGCGGGACCAGGAGCCGCTGCCAGAAGAGGCCGAGCAGCTGGAGGAGCTCAGTGCCCAGCACGCGGTGAGGGACCCCGAACCCGGCTCGCCATGGGGACTGCGGCACCCCCCTGACACACCCCGACAAGCCCTGGGCCAGCAGCTGGCCTGACCGAGGGTTTTGGGGAGCCCTGGGCTCCTGGGTGGTACTCGCTTTGGCACGGNCGGACCCCCGGCCGCCCCCTCACCCCGCTCTCCGCAGGTCGCCGCAGCGGCGGGAAGGCGCAGGGCACGGCGGCGGTGCCGCTCGGGGGGCTGGAGCCCCAGACGCCCCTCATGGCCCAGCTCCTGCACCGCTGGCAGCAACTCTGGCTGCTGGCCCTGGACCGGCAGTACCGGCTGGAGACGGCCCTGCAGCGCCTGCGGGAGGTAGGGCTGCCACCCCAGGGGTCCCCCTGCCCTGGGGGTCCTGAGTAGCTCCTCTCATCTTCTGCCCATGGGCCCCTCCAGCCAAGTCAGATGCAGATGGGGTCAGCAGCCCCTGACCCTGTCCCTGCAGCTGGGGGGTCCCATGGGTGCACCTTGACATCCCAGAGTGGCTGCTGGAGCCCTGTACACCACAGAGTGGGGGGTCCTGGGCAGAGACCCCCCCCTTGCAGCCTTGCCAGGGCCAGGGCTGGGAGCAGCCAGGCTGTGGAGCTGAGGCTGGACATGGGCACAGCGTGGTGAACCGGGCTGGCACGGGGGCATGAGGGGGTCCTGCTGTGGTGTTCATCCCCTCTGTGCCCCTCCAAGCTGGAGGAGTTTGCGCACTTTGACTTCGGGGTCTGGAGAAAGCGCTACATGCAGTGGATCAGCCAGATGAAGTCCCGCGTCCTGGACGTGTTCCGCGGCATCGACAGGGACCAGGACGGGCGCATCAGCCAGCGGGAATTCATCGAGAGCGTCCTCGCCTCCAGTGGGTGCCAGCGGGGCTGGAGGAGGCTGAGGGGGCCAGCACTGGGGGGCTGATGGTCCTCGTCTCCCCACAGAATTCCCCACCAATGTCCTGGAGATGAATGCCGTGGCCACCATCTTCGACATGAACGGCGACGGCTTCATCGACTACTACGAGTTCGTCAGCGCCCTGCACCCCAACCGGGACCCGCTGCGCCGCTCCGCCGACGCCGATCAGATCCAGGACGAGGTGTGGGGCCGGGCAGCGGCGGGGAGGGCGGCTGGAAGGGTGGGGACCCCGCCTGGGGCTGAGCTGAGCGTGGCCCCGCAGGTGAACAGGCAGGTGGCCCAGTGCAACTGTGCCAAGCGCTTCCAGGTGGAGCAGATCAGCGCCAACAGGTACCGGGTAAGTGCCGAGCCGGGGTTCCTGCCTCCTCAGACACCTGTGCACAGCCCGCCCCGTGCAGGGCTCCTGCAGTGCCCGTGTGCCAGGGCAGGGAGGGGGCACATCCCCGTGCCCTGAGGAGCCTGGCCCCTGTGGGAGGGCAGTGCCAGTGGGGCTGGAGGGGCCGCAGGGAAGGGCAGGTCTGGGTGCTGCCGCCTGCTCTGGCACCCCTTCCCAATGCCCAGCCCTGCCAAAGCCCCCACCTTGCCCCAGCATCCTTCTCCCTGCAGTTTGGGGAGTCCCAGCAGCTGCGGATGGTGCGGATCCTGCGCAGCACCCTCATGGTGCGGGTGGGTGGGGGCTGGATCGCCCTGGACGAGTTCCTGGTGAAGAACGACCCCTGCAGAGGTGGGTGTGGGGGTCCCACACTGGGCACTCGTGCGGGGGGGGGGCCCGTGCCTGGCGCCGTGCCTGCGGGGCCGTGCGGGTCAGTGGGGGCCACGGGGGGCACAGCCTAGCGCACTCCCCAGGGTCTCGCACTGCTGGGACCCCGTCACTCGCCCCCTCCGTTGTCCCCAGTGAAGGGAAGGACCAACCTGAAGATCAACGAGAAGTACCTGTCCTCCGACGTCTTCGGAGCCGCCGCCAGGTGTGCCGGCAACCAGTCGGCCGCTTCCTCCAAAGTGCTGTCCCCGAGCCGCTCCAACTCCAGCCTCAGCCTCTACAGCAGCGCCTCGGCCCCCAGCAGCCCCCTGGCCAGGAAGGTAAAGGCCGCGGAGCCCCCCCTGAAGTCCCGATCCCCACAACTCACCCGCCACGGGCGCTGACCCTCACCCTCCCCAGTCGGTGCTGCGGAGGACGCGCTCCGGGGACCGCTGTCCGCGCTCCCGGGGCTCGGGGCTGCCCGACGGAGCCGAGCTGCAGTTCAGCGCGGCTGAGGAGAGCCTGGCTGTGGCACCCCCAGGTGAGCTCCGTGCCGCCCCGCGGGGCTGGAGGGCACCGGGGAGCCGTGCTCGGTGAGCGCTGTGCCGCAGGGCAGCGGGGCTGTCCCCCCGTGCCTCGCAGCGCTGGAGCCGGGGGCAGGACAGCTCCGTGCTCCAGCCCCTCCGTGCCCTCGCAGAGCCGCCCGAAGGGTCCCCTCCGGAGCGCTGCAGCCCCTGCCGCTGACCCCCGCGCCCGCCCTGCGCCCAGCACCCTCGGCCGGCCCCACTCAGGACCCTCCTCCACGGGGCTGGAGGGCGGCGAAGCCGCGGCCGCGCCCCCCGCGGGTCTCCGGCCCGGCGCTGCGGCCCCCCGAGCGGGGCTGAGCTGTACGCCCGCCACCGATCCCGCCGGGGCCCGTTCCAGAGGATATGCAAGTATCTCCCTACACCCACCAAGCCCCCGGGCTCTGGTCTCCCGCCCCACGGCTCCAGCGGGCAGCGCGGAGGGGTCTGAGCCCCGGTGCCCCGCTCCGAGTGCCCGGGGCTGTGGGACCAGCCGGGCACGCCCCGCTGGGCCCTGCCCTTCTCCCGTGCCGCCAGCTCAGGGTGGCTGCGGTACCCCCGGCATTCGTCGTTGCTGACGGGGGTCCCCATCGTGCCTCCCACGCCCCGGCGGGAGGTGGCCGGGCTCGGTAGCCGGGCACCGAGACCCCCGGCCGGATGCCGAGCCCCGTTTCTGGTGCTAACCCTCACCCCTCGGCCTTCGGTGTGCGCGCACGGGCCCCCGGCTCTGGCCGCCCCCTGTCCCGGGGGTCCCGCTGCGGGCGGGGGTCCCCTGCCACGGGGCTGCACTCCCGTCCTGCCGGCGGCACCGGCGGGCAGCGGGACCCCCGCCCTGCTGACGCATGCTCGTGCCACCGTGCCACCCCGCTAACCGGACAGCAGTAGAGCTGAATGTAACCCCGGCCGGGCCCTCCCGCCGCCACAATAAACTGTAGTGAGGTTCCTTTTTCTATGAGCACCCCGTCTGTCCGTCCGTCCATCCGTCTGTCTGCTCGGGGAGGGGCTCCACGCCATCCTTCTGCCTGCTTGCCCCTCTGCCGAAGCAGGGGTCCGTTGGTCTGTCTGTCTGCTCGGGGTGGGAGGCTGCAGTCCGTCAGTCTGTCCATCTGACCAGGACAAGGGGCTGCAGTCTGTCAATCTGTCTGTCTGCTCAGGACAAGGAGCTGCAGTCTGTCAGTCTGTCGGTCTGAACAAGGGGCTGCAGTCTGTCAGTCTGTCTGTGTGTGTGCTCAGGACAAGGGGCTGCAGTCCATCAGTCTGTCTGTCTGGACAAGGGGCTGCAGTCCATCTGTCAGTCTGTCTGTGTGCTCAGGGCAAGGGGCTGCAGTCCGTCAGTCAGTCTGTCTGTCTGCTCGGGACAAGGAGCTGCAGTGTGTCAGTCTGCCAGTCTGGACAAGGGGCTGCATTCTGTCAGTCTGTCCATCTCCTCAGGACAAGGAGCTGCAGTCCATCAGTCTGTCCCTCTGACAAGGACAAGGGGCTGCAGTCTGTCAGTCTGTCTGTCAGGACAAGGAGCTGAAGTCCGTCAGTCTGTCGGGGCTGCAGTCCGTCAGTCTGTCCACCCCTCACAGCTGTCAGGGCAGGGGGTGTCCCATCACACAGCAGGCGCACAGCAGCGCGGTGGCACACGGTGGCCGGGCACGGCCGGGTGTGCCCCAGCAGGTGCCACCGGCAGAGCCGCCCGGCGCCGGAGCCGCGGCTGGCGAGCTCCAGGCGCTGCAGCGGTGCCAGCGGGCGCCGCGCCGCATCCCCTCCTTTCCGAGGAAGGCATTGCCGGCATTCCTGCTGGCATTCCGGCACCAGCGCCCACCACCGTGGGCAGCACGGGGAGAGGCCAGATCTCTGCCCCTGGGTGCTGGCTGCTTTTTGGACACCCTGCAGCCCTGAGGGCACCGGAAATGTCCGTGTGGTGCCCGGCCAGCACGTTCCTGGCAGCTGTGATCCATCACCTACATGTCCCATCCCAGCTGGGATGGGCCCAGCTCCCTGTCGGGATGGGGTGTCTGGAGGTACTGGTGGTGTCCCCACTCCAAGAGGGGGGGGACAGCTTGAACATGGGACTGTCCTCAGGCATTGCAGCACCACGACCCTTGCCTGGCACCTCCCTGCCTTGGGGGAGCCCCAGACCCCACACACAAGGGCTGTGGCTGTTCTTTTTGATCCCCCACCAGCACTGCCTGGCTGTCCCCTCCCAATCCCCGTCCTCTTTGTCACCTGGCCATGTCCTCATGGCTTCCAGCTCTGCTTTTGCTCTGTTTCACCCTAAAACCCTCTCTCCACCATTTCTTTTCTGAATAAGCACGGAGCCAAAGGGTCCAGGACTGGAATTGTGCCTGTTCTGGGCACATCCCTGGCTGGGCATGGACAAGCCCCTGGCACAGGTCAGGACCCTTTGCCACAGCCCCCCCAAGAGCAGGGCTGAGCCCACGGCTCTCGGTGGCACATCTGCCAATGCGTCCTGGGCTGGAACCGCCGGCGCGAGTCGCGTTGCACATTCCTGTGCGTGTGGAAATCTCACCCACCACTCCCAGCCGGGGCAACGTGCCTGGCACCACCGGCATCACTGGCACCATGGCTTGTGTCAGCCACATCCCGAGCCCCAGGCAACAGTGCTGGCTTGGGAAGCAAAGACAGCAGGCATGGCGTGGCTGGGCCCACACCAAACTGCTTTGCGTTTTCGCTGCGGCGCAGCCCCCGGGCAGGAGACACGAGCTGTTGTTAGTTGCCAACGAGGCTGGCAGTGATACAATGGACAGACACACCCACGTGGAGCACAGGAATGGGCACACAGGAACTTCACCCACTGGAACTTCACCATCCTCAAGGGAGTGGGGATGTCCTGGGAGAGTCTCCGTGGCTCTCCGGGGTTGGTATCAGCAGCACGTGCCAAGTTTGAGGGATCACATTGCCAGGGCAGCAGGTGAGTGGGTGGCAGCGGTGGGGAGTGAGGCTCCAGGTGGGACCATCAGCCCCATGGTGGGACCATCAGCCCCAGGTGGGACCATCAGCCCCTGATGGGACCATCAGCCACATGGTGGGACCATTAGCCATGATCCCCTGAGCCCCCCCTGAGTCCCTCAGCCCCGCTCACAGGCCGGAGCAGCTGTCCCAGAGCTGGCTGACCCCACCACAGGGAACCAGAGGCAGGTGCTGCCCTGTTGCCCAACCACCCCAGCTCTCACCCTGGCTATGGGAACCCTGGGAGGGGGACGTGGCCTGCCTGATGTCCCATTCCACGCACCCCACACAGCCACCCTGGACCTGGCTGGAACCCCTCGCTTCCTCCCACCCAGTGGAGCCTGAGTGCATTGTTGGGGTGGGTAGCCGTGCCCCAGGGCCACCATCCTGCCCCATGGAAACCACCATCCTGCCTCATAGAAACCACCATCCTGCAAACCACTCTCCTGCCCCATGGAAGCCACCATCTTGCCCCACAGAAAACACTGTCCTGCCCCATGGAAGCCCCCATCCTGCTCCATGGAAACCCCATCCTGCCCCACGGAAACCACCATCCTGCCCCATGGAAGCCACCATCCAAGCTCAGGGCTGGGACATCGGCGGGTCTGGAGGCCATGGCACATTGGCAACAGAAGCTGGCAGGGCTGGAGGCCTTGGTGCCACCTGGGTTGGTGTCGACACCAGCTCTGATCCCTGGCAGGGGCCAGCACATGTCCAAGCACACACGTGTGAGTGTGAGGAGCCATTTGCACGGCGAATGTGCGTGAGCACCTGAGCTCACCTGTGTGTGAGGCTGCGGGCACTGCTCCTGGGCAGCAGAGCCCCAGCGGGCACCTCCCAGCGCTGAGCTCAGCTCTGACCCCAGCCCAGGTGGTGGCTGTGCTCCTGCTGTGCCTCAGCCCTTCCCCAGCACCCACCCAGTGTGGTTATTCTCAGTTCAGTCGAAGAAACAGAGATAACTTCTCCCAGGCTGAGCCTGGGAATCTTAGAGAAAAAGACTTCAAACAATTATAATCTCTCTTTCTGTAAACATTGTTTATAGTTATGGTTCTCCACAGTGTGCTATTCATAGTCACCAATAATGTGAGATGTTTCCCCTTTGAGACCAATCAAGTCTCACCTTAGCGAGTCACATCATAAAAAGTCCCGCTACTTTCGTTAATCGCTTTTGCCTTCTGATCCACCTAAAGACTGGAGTCTTTCTTTCCATCCCTGACTCAACAGCATCGGCCCAGAGGGGTGGGGAGGGTGGCTGCTCACACCCAAGCTGGCCTGGCCTCCAGTGCTGCCACTGCCGCTCCACCGGTGCCACCGGCAGCTCACAGAGCCCCCCAGAACTGGGGCCTGTGCACTCTGCTGCTTGTCCTTGGGCTGTCCGTGAGCCTGGACTGACAGCAGCTGGGACAGATGGACAAGCACAGGGGGCTTGTGCTGCCTGCTGGGCAGCGAGCGCCAGGGGCTGCACTGGAGGCGTTGGGTGGGATGTCCCTGCATGTGGGAGCTCAGCCAGTGGCAGCAGTTTGTGGTGGGTGGAGTGACCCCTCACTGGCTCTGCCAACTCAGCCCAAGCTCCCTCCACTCCTGCTGGGACCCAGCGCCCTCCCCACAGCCCCTGCTCGCAGCCAGGAATGGCAACTCTGCCAGTGTGCCCATGGCAGCCACCTTGGCTGGCCACCAGCCCACCCACGCGGGGTTTCTGCTGCAGGACAGCTCCCCCAGCACAGAGTGACCATATCCCAGCGCCTCTGGGCTCCCCTTCCCCACAGCCAGTGACCCTGTGGCCCCGCAGCTTGGCTGGCACGGCAGGGGTGTCACCGAGGCTGCAGGAGCCACAGGCAGGGGAGAGGTGCCCAGGCTGGTCGCTACTCGTCCTTGTCGGCAGCCGAGGAGCTTTGATGAAGCCGCGCGTGCTTTGGTTGGATTTGCCCAAATCGCAGCTGCTCATCGCGGCTAATTAACGCCACAGCCCCTTCGCGCCCCGCGGGCAGCAGCAGCCGCCCTGCACTGGCAGGGGGAGCGTGGCAGGCTCTGCGCGGCCCAGCATGGCCCAGAAAAACCCAGCACGGCCCAGAACAACCCAGCACGGCCCAGAACTACCCAGCATGGCCCAGACAGTGCACTGGGTCCTGTGTGCACAGCTGTGTGACCCGACAAGGACCTGAGATCCCCTCCCACCTGTCCCTGCAGCCCGGCAGGGCGGCTGTGCCTCCATCGGGTGTACCCATCTGTCCAGGGTCACTGGCCACCGTGTCCGTGCCTGGTGCCACTGCAGCCCCGGGGCTGTCTGAACGTCCAGCGTGGGTCACAGGGCCCCAAGGCAGCTGCCGAGACGCAGCAGGAAGCTCTGTGGGGCCGGCGCCGAGCACTCATCCCTGTTTGCCGATGGATTAAGGCACTCAGCACTCCCGTGAGCGACACCTCCACCACGCCCGGGCAGCTTGTGCCGGCTTCTGGGACACAGCTGCCATCCCTGCAGGAGCAGGGATGGGTACTGCAGCCACCCCCCTGCCAGGGAGGATGCAGCCCCTGGCCCTCTCACTGGCCCCACTGGGGCTGCCCCTGCTCAGGCATCACCCCACGAATCCAGGGCATTGTGCCAGCCAGTGCCTCTCTCAGATCTGCAGCTCCAGGTGCTCCAGGTGACCTTGCCCAGGTTCCTCTGCCCTTCTGGACCACCAGCGTGGCACTGCCCAAGCAGCAGGCACAGGGGGGCCACCTTGCCCAGGTGCTCAGTGCCATTCCAATGGGAATTTCTCTCCACCTGGGTGCACCACGGCTGCCCAGACTGCCCACACCCACGGCAGGCACCAGGGCTCTGGAAAACCACCTTCCTGCCCGTGGGCTCAGCCAGCCAGCCCGTACCTGGATACCGGCACCTCTCCAGACAACACACTCCCACGCCCCATAAACATCTTGCCCAAGCGCCGCATCCTCCCCGCAGCACCTCGCCCTGCAGGGTGGCAGCCAAGGAGGCTGTGGCACGACCCCCCTGCCCCAGTGGCCCCAAAGCCTCTTTGCCCTGTGTGGTACCTGCTGCTCTTACAGGGCCAACCAAGCAGCTGTGGCACCGGGGAGAGGGCTCAGGGTGCTCAGGGGGCAGCAGGAGCAGGTGGTGAGGTTGGCTGCAGGGTCTGGAGAGAGGGTGTGGATCTGGTGATGGAGACAGGGCAGGGACGTTTGGGTGACTCAAGCAGCAACAGGATGGTTTGGGCATGTTTTGGGCAATTCAGGCTTTATGCACATCCAGGGGTGTGGGCAAGACTGGGGGGAGCAGGGAAGGGTCCCCCTCTCTACCCCAGGTGCCATGGTGCCAGGGTTAGGCCGACACTGGGGTTCTGTCAGCCCTGCACCTGCAGCCTGGGGTCCAGCCACTGCAATGAGGCACAGGGGCACTGCTGGCAGCGGGGAGGGTTTGGGGGGTGATGGAGAGAAGGATGAGGAGCTGCTGGGGATGAAGGCAGTGATGGCCCTGGGGTGGAAGGCCTCTGCCCTTCGCTCTCACCTCCTCTGTGGAGGGCACAGCCCACTGGGACGGGGCCACCTCCTGCACCACAGCCATTTTGGGACAGGTGAACCCCTGCCAGGAGGGACCCCAGCTCCCAGAGGGAGCCGTGGGGAGGGCTGGCCTGCGAATTTCTGGTGAGGGCTGGGCCGGTGTGTCATCCCCAGGGGCGGGGAAGGGCCAGGTTTTAAACGTGCTCTGGTCCCGGGCAGGAAGCAGCGGTGGAACGCCGGGCACCTGCCAGGGGAGCCCGTGGTGTGAGCACCGTGCGCAGGTAGGAGATCCGGGCGGGGAGGGCCCTGGCTGGGCGCTGCGGGCCGTGCCGGGGGCACAGAGGCCTTCTGGCGATCCTCGGAATGGCAGGAATGCGGCAGCGCTCCCGGGGCCGGGGTGGGACCGCGGGCGTAAGGCAGCAGCCGCACGGGGCTGTGGCACCCTGGGCACTACCTGGGGAACAGTGGGAGGATGGCAGTCCCTGACCCCGGCACGTCCCAGGAGCAGGGCAGGAGGTGATGGCTGCCCGGGCAGGATGCCTCCGGGAAAAGCCCGTGATGCCTCGAGGCTCCGATGGCACGGGCGCTGAGGAGGGGGCGGATAGTGGGACAGGGCAGGAGGAGGACTGGCAGCACCCTCCCACGGTACCCGCTGAGGTGGGTCCGCGGTGCGGTGGGATTGTCCTGAGGACAGGGCGCGAGTTCATCCTACAGCAGCCCGCTTCGGGCACCGGGCAGGACCTCGGCACTGCGGACCCTGCGCCGGGGCGGCCGGGCAGGCAGCACTGCCTGGGAAGGGGTGCTGAGCTGCCCCCAGCTGCCCCCAAAGCGCGCCCCGGCTGCCCTCCCTGCTCCCATCACCCTCCGTCACTGTCCCAGAAAATTCCCGACTGCTCTCCCTCCCCCGAAACACCTCCGGCCTCAGCCTGTCCCACGGGACACCACCCTGCAGGCGCTCCCCGGCCCCGCCAAGCTCCCACCCCCAGCCCCAGCCTCTCCCAGCGCTCTGCAGTCCCTGCCCCAGCAAACAACTCCTCCGCCACCCTCTCCCGACACCGTGTCCCGCACTCTGCCAGTAAAACCTGTCCCTGCTCCCGGTCCCTCCCCATGGGGCCCCGGCACCCTCTCCTCCCCAGCCGGTGCCGGTGTCCGGGTGCTCCCTGCGGGTGCAGAGGTCCGGATTGTCCCGCGGTGCTCCCGTGGGTGGCGGTGGGTGCGCGGGGGCTCCCGTGGGTGCTCACACCGGTGCCAGCGCGTTCCCTGACGCCGCCGGGAGCGAAAGCCGCGGAGCAGCGGTTGCGGCTGCCAGGGAGCGCTGCCCGCGTCGGGGAGAGACCGTGGCCCCAGGGAGGGTGGCAGGTGCCAACACCTCTGCCAGGAATCTCCCTGCCTTCGTCGGCAGAGTCGGTTACTCAAAGTTTCCGAAAGCTGACGCCTTCTGACGAAAGGGAGCGGAGCCCTTCCCTTGCTGCGCGCCCATCGCCTCCTCCTGCCCGGGAGGGCCGGGGGGCAGCACCGCGGCCCTTTGCTTCCCCAGCCGCCCAGGCTTTCAGGCTTCCACAGGTACGGGTGGCAGTGCCCAGATTCCGTCTGCACTGCGGGGCCGGTGCCGGTTTGGTTCTGGGAACGTGTGGGGACCTGCCTGGGGCTGTGCAGATGCTGGAGCCACACCGGTGCGGGTGTCCGCGGCTGCCTCAGCTCCGGGACATGCAGGAACCTGCCTGGGGCTCTCCAGACACCGGAGCCACAGCGGCGCTGCTGCTCACGTCACGGCAGGGCTGAGCCCAGCTCCTTCCAAGGGCAGCACAGCCGGTGCCATCCAGCGCGGTTTCGCTCTGCCAGGAGAGGCCTGCGGGGCCAGCCACAGCTTTCCCGGGCCCAGGGGCAGAGCTGGTGGGAGGTGCTGCCAGCCCCGCAGGTGTTTTGCATGAGCCTGGCACAGGGATGCCCGCGTGGGCGTGGGCAGCCGGGGCGAGTCCGTGAGGCAGAGGAGGCTGCCCTGCGAGCCGGGGAAGCCCCTGACTGCCAGGACAGAGCAACTCTCCCGGCACTCAGCGAGCAGCTGGACCCCTCGCCCTGCCCCGCAGGGCTCCCCTGGCCCCCAGGCAGAGACCCCCGAGTCCTCCTGCCCTCTGCAGTCCTTCCCGGGGCCTCCCGCCCGTCCCCACCTCCTGGCGCCGGAGCCGGGCGCGATCCCGATCCTGCAAACACAAACAGCATTGCCTGGGCAGATCCGAGCCGCACTGACATCACCGGGTGGAGGGAGCAGGCTCCTGTCGAGACCTTTTCCCGGGCCGGGCAGCGAGCCCAGAGCACGGCTGGGACAGAGGAGCACGCGTAAGGAAAAGGCGCTGGCGTGGCCGAGGGGCACGGAGTGAGCTGGAGGGACACGTGGGGACGAAGCTGGGTGCACGGAGCCCCGTTGGAGAGGCTGCTCCTGGAGTGGGCACGGCCCGGGCACAGCACCGGCAGCACCTTCAGGGTGCTTTTCGCTTCCAGCACTTGTTTACACGGCTGGAGCCGGGGAGGAGATGGGTCTGTGAGCTCCAGGCAACGAGGCAGAGCTGCTCCGCGCTGTCCCCACTCGAAGTGACCTCTGCGGGAGGGTCAGCGTGGCGCAGAACCCTGGGGTTCGGAGTGGCGGATAGCTAGAGGCAGCCCTGCCCTGGCTGCGTCCTTGCAGCCGGGTCCAGCCATCCCGGTGGGCATCACCGCCGCCCCTCTGCTCGGCTGCAGGAGCTGGAGCAAGAGCGGCTCCTTGGTCCCCGCAGCACTCGGTGCTCGGCCCGTGGGCTCACCCGCCACTGTGGGGCCAGTCCAGCCCTGACAGACCCCGCTCGGCACCTGGGGGATGGAGCTCACGAGGGAATCAGCCACCCCACCTGCCCTCCCGCTCCTCCAACCCGCTCCAGCCCCGCCGCCTCCTGCTGCAGGGCGTCCTCCCGCAGGGTGCTGGCGGGAGGGTAGGGAGGCTGTGGGCAGGGAGGCTCCTGAGCTGCCGTGTGCCGCGGCCACAGCCCGGGAGCCGTGGCTGACCGCAGCTCCCAGAGCTCGGCACGCCCCTGCTCCGCCACGGGCTCCCTCCAGCCTCCCGGTGTTCACGGCGCCGCGGCTGGGGCAGATCCAAGCGGTCAGGATCCAGTTATTAAGGTTATTAGGAGTGCCTCTGCCCTAATTAAGGTGCAAACGAGACCCTGTGCCCAAGTCAATAGTATGGGTTTTATCTGACAGTAAACATGCGAGAGAGAGCGTGAAAGAAACAGAAAATAGAAAAGAGAGTGACAGAGACAGAATAAAGAAAATAAAGAAAATACAGAATAAAATACAGAATAAAGAAAATATCACCATCCGTGGACCCCAACGATGCTCTGCTGATCCCCTCTCCAGCTGTTCTTGGTGGGGGAGGTGCCCCTGGAAAGCACAGGTGGGTTAATACACTCAGGCCAGGTAGGAACCCCCCCTGGGGAGTGCCATTGTCTCTTACAACAGACTCCGGGTGTGCCACTGTGGTGCAAAGCTTCAGGAGTGACTCTGGGGGCACTTCGAGGGTCTTTGATGGATGAAGGCACCCCTCAGCTGCCTCTGGGTTCAGTGCCCCGAGCAGAGGTGACAACACACTGAAACTTCCTGCCCCCACCTGGGCTGGGGGGGAATCTGTGCAAACCTGCTCCCAGCAAAGGGCTCTGTGGGCTGCGGCCTCGCCCACCCCGAAGCAAGCCAGAGATGATTCTCAGCACGGCTGCTGGGCTTGGCTCGCATTCTTTTCCTTGTTTACTTGTTTACTTCTCCCCTGAGGAATGGGTTTCCCTTTATCTAATCTCAGCAGTTTGACTTTCAGTCCAAAGTTCCAGTCGGGCATTCCTTAGGGAGGGGTGGGCTTCGAGAGCAGAATCTTATAGCAGTGTTTGAGGCACGAACTGTTTCAGTCTCTGACACAAGTGCATCCCACGGCTTTGCCAGCAGGAGAGCAGGTTTGGATGAGGTGCAATCTCACCCTGAGGTAGCCCTGGAGGTGGCTTGGTGGCCACTGCCCACTGAGATGAAGCCTCTGTGTTTCTTGCATGAGGCTCCAAGGACAGGGTGAGAAGGGGGTGACAGTGGAAGGACAGCGGGGGGGTCGTGCAGCAGCCGTGTGGGAGCACATGGACCTGCATGCCAGCACCCCCAGAGTCACAGAAGCATGGAAGGGTTTGGGTGGAGACGGACCTCAAAGCCCATCCAGTCCCACCCTGTGACATGAGCAGGGACATCTGCCACAGCACCAGGCTGCTCCAGGCCCATCCAGCCTCACCTGGAAAACTTCCAGGGATGGGGCAGCCACAGCTGCTCTGAGCATCCTGTGCGAGGGCCTCCCCACTTTCATAGGGAAGGATTTCTTCCCAAAATCCCATCCATCCCTGCCCTAGGGAGCCATTTGCCCTTGCCTGTCACTCCAACCCCTTGTCCCATGTCCTTCCCAGCTCTCCTGGAGCCCCTTTATGCCCTGCAAAGGTCTCTGAGCTCTCCCTGGAGCTTTCTCCTCTCCAGGTGAGCACCCCCAGCTCTCCCAGTCTGACTCCAACCCTGGAGCACCTTCATGGCCTCCTCTGGGCTCTCTCCAGCAGCT
>VYZP01015081.1:10224-23208 GCA_013400635.1 Hypocryptadius cinnamomeus | reverse complement strand
GGGGAGAGGATGTGAGCAACACCTGGGGATCTGGGAAAAATAATTTCTTTACTGTGCAAGGGGTCCCACCACATATTTTTTCCCTCATCTGGAGTATGTCTGGGAAGAATGTGGCTTTTTGTGAGGAATAATTCCTGAGCAAGGCTCCTGCACCAGCAATTATGAGTGGAAGTGAGTGTGGGGGAGACTCTGGGCTCAGCCCTTAAGGATTTCACCAGGATTAATGTTCAACCAGAAGTTAGAAAACAAGTAGATTAGATTTTAGCAGAGCAAAGTTGGGAGAGTAAGTGCAGGGTGAAATTCAACATGATAAAGCTGGGGAGAGAAAGGACACAGAGGAAATAGAAAGTGTTCAAAGATAAATTAATGTATGCCCGGGGGTTGTGTGTGCCACCTCCCAGTAATTGCACAGGGAATGTTCAAGTTGTTTTTTCTATTTTTTTTTTCCTGTAAAGCCAGTGTGAAGGAACATCAAAATGTAAAAGTAATCAACAGTGGAAGAAAAGGCAGACATGAGTTATAAAACATCAAATACAGAGCAGAGTTGGAACAATTGCATAATGAAGTTGAGAGCATAAAAAGCGATAAGAAAAGCAAAGGCAGCGAATGAAAAGAAAGTTTACAGGGAGGTAAAATAAAATTAGAACAGTTTTCAGGTCCAGGGAGGAAACAAGAGGCTGGAAAAGCAGCCCAGGTATCTGCCAGAGTCAGGACAAGGTGTTACCCAAAGAAATGACAGTGCTAAAAACCTAAAATATTGCTCTGTGATTTGGAAAGTAACTAAAACTGAGACTATCTCACAGAAGGCAGCATGGAAGAAATCAACCCCAAAGAGTTTTCTGTCCTTAGGAACCCCCCAGGCAGCTCCTGGACAAACAGCAGAACAAGCTGAGCTGGTCCTGAGGATCAGGGGAGAGGAAAACACAACCCTTGGACAAGATCTCCCAACCTGGGTGAGCCCAGGCAGCCACCACCATCCCTCAGAGCCCTGCCAGAATTCCTGTGCCACATCCTCTCCCCAGAGAGTCCTAACACAGAACAGGCCCCAGAGAAACAGCCCTCAGAAAGGACACGAGAATCACCAGCTTTGGAAGAAAGAAGCTGGAATTTGGCTGCCTTGACAATTATCAACCCCAGCTGGAAGGAGCAGAGGTTGCACTTCACTCTGAACTCACCAAGTTCCTCCCTCATGGAAGAGTTTCCAGTTCCTGGACTGACTCATGTGAGCTCCCAGGTCAGGGGGACCTTTCCTGTGTCCCAAGGATGTAATAATGTCACTGCAGATCCTGGCCACACTTTCTTCCTCAGGCCTTCCCAAGGCAGATCACTCCACTCCCAGAGCCAGGTGGAGCTTCCCAAGGACACGGAGGAGTTTACACAAGTTCCACCCCCAAATCAGCCAAGGACACCTCTTCTGCAGCCCCACATCAAAGGGGGCCTGAGCTACATCCCACTCACTTGGGGGATGAGGGTGTCTTGTGTTTTCTGTTGATAACAGAACATCCTTTGGCTCAACACTATTTTCAGCACCAGAGCCTGAAGGACACATTCTCCCTGAATTTAAGATGCTGTTTCTGCCTTTCCTTCATGTAATCTATTAAAGTGAGAGTGTACACTGAAATCCTCACCAGAAGCAGGGGCTGGGTCATGGGGACTAGAACAGCAGTGACAGATTCAGAAACCAACCAGGAACAAATGTTTCACCCAGGATCCCTCCACAGATCAACCTTTCTGCTCATCTAAAACAAGTATTAGTGGGTTTATGCTCCTCCTGGGTAGCTAAAGTACCATCAGGGGGTGGAAAGCAGAAACAGGACAGAAGATACAGGCTTTATAGAATCCCAGGATGGTTTGGGTGGGAAGGGACCTTAAAGTTCATCCCATCCCACCCCTGCCACGGGCAGGGACACCTTCCCCTATCCCAGGTTGCTCCAAGCCTCATCCAACCTGGCCTTGGAAAATTCCAGGATCCAGGAGCAGGCACATCTTCTCTGTGTTCACTGGGCTTATTTATTATTCCTTATGAAAAGCCACCTTCTTCTCAGACATACTTTATTATTTGACTTTTAGGTGGTGTTCAGCCTCTCCTGCTTATAGATAATTTTTTTTTTTCCTACAGAGTCACAAGGGCAGTTTAGTCCTTGAGAGCACATGGGTTTTGCATTTTATGTATCAAATAAACACAGTAGCCCCAGATATGATTCAAATACTCCCCAATGCAGTTTTCTGAATATCCCCATCCCTCCCTCTCTGCAGGCTGTCCAGTGCCAGGCTTTGCAGGGAGGGATGCTGAATTAATTCCAACATTTATTCCCCAGTACAGTGTCTGCTCCATGGTTCTGCCACCAGGAATTAGCAGGACACCAAACTGACCAGAATTTGGGTTTCTCAAGTTGTCTCTGCTGTACTTTAAGCCTTAAGGTCTTAAAAATTAGAGAAACACCATTCAGTGTATTGGTTTTGAGATATTTCAATGACTAAAGAGAACCAGGAGGCAGCTGCAGATATTTTGTACCATATTAATATTTCTTTGAAGCTGTAAATAAACAGCAGCTCTTTTACCTCATATGATTTCCCAAAGGAGAAAGAAGAAAAAGAAACTACCTGGTCCAAGGGTTCTGCATCTCCCTTTCTGCTGCCACTAGAGGGAGAAGCCTGTTCCTGGGATCCCATGGCTTCTAGGCTGGTTTTTGGAATAGAATGCGAATTATTTCCGTCACAGGGAAGGACGTTTGTCCCTCTGTGATAAGCAATGATAAGGCAAAGGGAGAGCCTCTAAAATGAAGTGGGATAAACATTTCCTCCCCCCACTCTCAAATAAACTCCAGTTACAATCCTCAAACCTTGTGAATTTAAACACTACTGCAATTGTTCTTCTTTGTTGGAACACAAATCCTTGCACTGTGTTTACTCCCGTTGCATCCAGGGCAGAGGAGGCCAAACAGGAAGAAAGGAGAATACTGCGTTCCTATCAATACAGGAACAAAGGATGTTTTCTAGTGGCTTGAACCAATTCTGATTGAAAAACCATAAAATTTTCAGTCAGCTGTAAGGAACAGTGGATATTCATTGTGGGCAGGAAAAGATCCTAAAGTAGCATTTAAATAACTAAAAATCCCACAGTTCTGGATTTATACTTCTTTGTCTTGTTCTAATTCAACTTCAAGAATTATTCTTTAATATTTCTTGTGTCACTACATTTTAAATATTTGCACTAATAATGATTGCTTTGGATAAGTGTTTATAGCAGTGGCACAGTCGTTGCACTGCTATGGAAGGCATTGCAAAACAGCCTCAAATGTGGATGCAAAAAACATTAGCACCTTCCCTAAATATGAAATGCCTCAGACATGCAGAGTAACCCCCAAAATGTGCTTTCAAACACAGGCTGCTGGTGGCCAACAATGTGCAACCAGACCTGGCTTTGTGACACTGATGAACACAGCAGACTTAGAGGGTAAAAAAGTCATTTTTCCAGACAATGAGGCACTTTGCAGGCTCAGGGCTTGGCCACATCTCTTCTGGGATACTCACTGTCCTTGTTCTTGCCAAAAAACAGCAGCAACACTGGTCCTTAAGGTTATCAAGGATTAAACTTTGCCAATCTTATACTTAAACTGCAGGTGCAAATGTCACCATATTCCTAGGATAATCCCCAAGGATTCCTTCCTGTCCTTTAAAGAGTCTGAAAAGTGGCTAAACCCACCTAAATATGAAAACCTTCCCATGGTTCAGCTGTCCCAACCTCCTCCTGCAGTGGCCAAGGTCAGCAAGTTATCCCTGCTACAACCCCTGTGTGTTATCCCAAATATATGAAAGCATCCTGCCTATGGTTTTAACTGGAAGAATACCAGTCCCCACCTGCTCTTTTGTCACTGTTCTACAGCCTGGACACAATTATTTTGGATATTGCTCCTCACCAACACACTCAGCCTAAATGCTGCCTCTTCTCATCATGCACTAAGGAGGAAAACTAGTTATTCCAAATGTAATTCCAATTCTCTGACAATTAATAACAAAATGTTTTAAAAGCAAGATGAGCAATGCAACAGAAGGCTCCCAGGCTCAGTGCAGGGGCTGCCACTGAGGCTTGGAGAGAAGCACATCCTCTCTCATCAGCTGAAAACCTGGGGAGCCAAAGCATCAACTACAACAAGCTTTTCTTTTCCTGGTGCTTTACTTGATGTTTTTTCAGACCAGCTGCAGTGCTTTCCTCACTGAATGGGAGGTCACTTCAGCACTGTTTCTGTTAAAGGGGCTGGAATCTCAAATTGGTGTTAAAAGTTCAAACTCATGACCCATCACATCTACAGTATTTTGTTGTCATTGTTGTGAGAGTGACAGGGTTTGGGATTTAAAAACTGCAGCTATATTTGTATGATCTAAGTGATTTTCTTCTCCTGTGATGATTTCATAGCAGAAAGCTTAAGACAACATTCCAGATTTTCCACCCTTTGGTGTGCATGTGTCTATGTACATGCACACATATACAGAAAATAGAAAACATTCCCCAGTAAGTTTTCCTTTCTGAAAGGATCTTCACCAGCCTTGCAGAGTAACAGCATATGCAATATGTGTGTCACTCAAACATTTCCCTCAACTGCAAAGTTTGTGTCAAAATCTGTTCTGAAACAACTCCACAGCGTGCACTTCACATAACCCTGAGCTGCAGGTTAGGCTCCACTTTAAGTATGAAATATTAAGTGAGCTCATAATAGCTAAATCACTCCATTGTCATCCCAGCACTAACCCAGGTTGGCAGAGCTCACGCTCCATGATGTCACCATTTATACCTTGCTGCAGCTGCCAGCAGAGCCCAGTTTGCATAAATTAACTTTGATCGATGAAAAGTGTTAACATCTTTTATTTTTACCTTGGAGCACACTTGGAATGATCCTTTTTAGTGTTTTAAAAATGCACATGGGTGGCTTAAGTGTCAGGTTAGAATATATTGCAGTGCCAGCCACAGGAGAATGGTCATTGCACTGGAAGTTGGAGGGACTGGGAACAGCAAACACCCCTGGCCATCAGCAACACCTTGATAACATCCAAAAAGCCACCTTCCAATGTGCAGGTTGGAAAGACTTTCAAAGCCAGCCCTGAAATAGAAAGGACAGCTGTAAGATGGATTTCACCATCCCTCCACACATTAAACCCCATCCCACTTTGCATCAACTCCCACTGAAATAAATAACTCAAGAACCACGCAACATAAATAACAGCAGAATGGTTTGGAGGGAAAAAAATCATCTCTCCATCTTCTAAAAATAGCTTCCTTTTGGCTATGCTGCTCCTTTATGTCTTTCCTTGAGAAAGCAGGGATGAACAGAATACTGATTGGCATTCACTGGCAGAGGCAGCCTCAGGAGCTGCATTAGAGGCACATTTCTCCTCCAGCCTGATGCTTTTCAGAAGGAGAGGGTATTTTCCATCTCATTTTTCTCAAGGTTGGCTCTGTGGCTGCCCATTCCCTGTTCCTCTTCATCTCAAGGCTGTCTCTGCCCAAGAGGTGCCGTGGGGCGGCTGAGATTCTGAGCTCCCACACCAAATCCAGCACAGCCCCAGAGCTCCCTCTGGGCTTGCCTGGAACTCTCAGAAGGACCTACAGACACATGTGGAAATGCAGGTTTATTCACCCAGCCTTCCACAGCCCTTGCCTGTTCAGCTCTTACCATCAATTCTTACATTCACAAAAGTAGTGGTCAAACCCTGGCCATGGTTAAGCTGAGGACTCCCATCCTTGCTCTCTTCCATTCCCAAATCCTGACAGATCATCTGAAACCTCCTTCACATCAGCAAGCTCAATCTTGGTCACACTGAGCTCACACAAATTATGGAATCACAGAATGGTTTGGGTTGGAAGGAATCTTAGATACCAATTAATCCACCCCTGCCATGGGCAGTGACAACTTTCACTATCTCAGGCTGCTCCAAGCCCTGTCCAACCTGGCCTTGGACACTTCCAGGGATGGGGCAGCCACAGCTTCTCTGGAAAACCTGTGCCAGGGCCTCACACCCCTAAAATAAGCTCTACTCCACTGCTCAAAGAGCTTTGCCCCAAAGCAGAAGAGATTGTAACGAATATTTTGATTTTTCTATTTTTTACTCTGTTCCTGATTTGAAAGGTATTTGGGAGGAGAAATCCTCTCCTTCCTTGGGCTGAAGCCACAGAGACATGGGATGCTGCTCTGGGACTTCACCCAGAGGCTGTGAGCAGATAGCAGGTTTGCTTTCCATCCAACCCCTCCAGCTCCTCCAGGGGAAGAGCTCAGGCACCCAGAACTCCTTATTTTCCCACATTGCCACGTGTTTGAAAACCCCTGAAACACATTGAAACGAAGGCAAAATACTCGTGCTGGTGGTGTCTGAGCTTTACAGGCTGAGGGGAGCGACAGGAGTCGAACACACACAGCCAGATAAATGAAGAAGGGGTCAAATCAAAGGCTATCCCCATCCAAGGTTTATTTCAGGACCCCTTCTCCAGCACTACGAGGGGAGCCCCAGCGCTCTCAGAACCAAGCTGTTCCTGCTATTGCTGGCTTGGGACAAAAAGCACACTGCTGCTAACCTCTTACATAAAGTGAGCAGGCAAACAGCTGAATTGCTGACCCCACGTGGCCTTTTCCCCAGGATTTGTGGGTTTGCACAAAGAAGCCAACATTTTACATGCAGCCCTTGATGGAGTTTGGAATAGTGCAGAAACCCTGTTTGGAGCATACACTCTTAACCCAATTGTTTGTGTACAATGTTCCTCCGCTCTGATGCCAAACATTGGAGGTCTCTGGGTTATTTTTTCTATTTTTATTTTATTTTGTTTAAAGCTGCTTGGTCACGCACAACTTTGAGTGCCTGGATATACCTCCACTGCCATTAATATTGCAATATAACACAAGTCTGCTGTCAGGCATTATTTTCTTCCTAGAATCTGTCCTTTCTTTCAGCTGAGCACTCGGAGCTCACTAGATACGAGTTCCAAAATTATTAAACACTTCTTGGCTCCGAGTTTTCTGTGCAGGCAGAGATATATATCAGGTTTATTTTGTGAGTGGGAGATACTTAGCAAGAGCAGTTGACTCAGTCTGCGTTTTGAGTAAACAATTCTCTTCATCTTTACATGCAAATTGATTGATTTAAGATTTTTGGAGGCTTTTGTCAATTACTAACAGATACAAAACATTCAGAAGGAAGTGCCACTTCCCTTTGAGTGGGGGAAAAACTTCAGGCACGAGGTGCCAGCAGCTCCTTTCATTAAGCCAGAGGCTGCACTGGCTTTCCCTGCCCAGCAAATCCCAGTGCCTCCAGCATTGCCCCCATTAGATCCATGAAAACCACTCGAAAGCCTGTGCTGCAGCAGGGGAGTTCAAGGACCACACACTCCCCCTTCCCTGTGCCCTGGATGTTTAAATCATCCCCAAGTAATCAAGTCTCACACCTCGGAGGATGAGAAAGTGCAAGTGATCTGAGAGCCCAAGGGGTGGATTACACAAGGGGAGGATGAAAGCACGGAAAGCCACAATGCCCGGATTCAACAACAACAAAACAGCATTGAGGCATCCCAGCACAAAAATCCCCATTGTATGTTTGATTTCCAGCCATCCCAGCTCCGAGCTGCTAAAAACTACAGGATAAACCATTCCCTCCTCCCCAGCTATCCCAAATCCAACCTTGGCGTTTTTGTTTTAATTCAAAGACACATTAATTGTTGTGAAGGCACAAAGTATTACCTGGAATAACACTTCAAATGCAAATTAAGGGCTGCGTAAAATTATTGTAGTGCAAGAGTACCATGCTTTATTAACAGCAGATTTGCAAGGTTAATTTTCAATTATGTATTTCTTATTAGTTTTCTAGCTGTCTTGCTATTATTAAATTTAAAGAGGAAGATACTTTCAATGTGTCCAGCTTCTGTGGCGTTATTACTGATAATTATTCCTATTTTCCAATTTGTGTTACTCTCATGTCTTGCAAAATTTGTAATTAATGAGCAAATAATTATAGCAGCACTTACTAGAGCTGCTTTAGTTAAAGCTGTGTCAGCTTTTGTATTAGGATCCCCATTTTTCAAGGGTTTATAACTCAAGCATAAAAATTCACTCTGGGCAGAGCCTTGTCATAAGAGCTGTCTGCTGAGCGTGACTTTTTGTTTTTAAATATTTCTAAGCAGTATTATTTCATTTTTTTTCTTAAAGTTATGGACATTTTAATATAGCTGAAAACTTCTGAGGGCTTTAAGTGTACAGCACTCTGTTTTCCTATACTCCAATGTCTTGGAAGTAAAGACATTTCATTTTAAGGAGAAGGCATTCACTTTTGCAAATAAGAAACAAGATGCCTCAGCATCTCCAAAGCCCAGAACCAGGTTTTTAATGCCTGCTGGTCATTAGCTTTAGAAAGCAGACACAGAAGAGAGCTTGACATTCAGCGATGTTTGCGCTGATCCCACCCAGTTAAAGCATTCAGGCACTGCCCCAATTAAGGCACACGAGTGGTCCTTAGGAGTCAACAGGGCTGGCCAGGCTCTCTGGGATGCCCAAAGCATTCACTGTCCAATTCAGCAGAACAAAGCTCTGCTTTTGAGGGAGTTTTGGGCTGTCCCCATTCACTGCCACCTCTGTCCACGCGCCTGGGAGCGCCGAGCACCACAGGGATCTCTCCTTCAGGATGCTGAGGGCTCACGGGGCTTGAACAGCTCAGCACCATCTCAACGAGGTGCTCAGAATCCCACAGGGGCCTGGCTGGTGCCAGTTTACAATTTAGCACAAAACCAGTGCTTCTTTTTTTTGTGTGGAAGAGGAAACCCCAAGGGAAAAGCAGCAGATCCCAACACACCCAGGTTTGCTGTGCACACTTAGCCACAAAATGAAATTGGAAAGTGGCAGCTTTAGAAAAAACATTCTGCAAAATTTAGACTCTACAGGAGAGCCTGTCACAGCTGCTTTCTCCAAGAATTCCCTGTGGTCACTCATCCAGGAACTCTGGACACATTCCTTCATCACCCCTGCTCTTCTGCACCCTTCCTCCTGCAAAGGGCCTTGGAGCAGCCACCCAGCTCCTGGAGAGCCACTCTTAGAAACCTGGAATCATTAGGGTTGGAAAAGACCTCCAATTATCAAGTGACTCTTGAAGTGTTTGACCTTAATACTGACCCTGTTTGACCTTAATATTGAGCTTAATTAAAGCAAGACCAGCATAACTCAGCAAACAGGTCAGCAGTGCCATGAAAATCAGCTTTAGTGCGTTTTACACAAGCTTTAAACAGCAGGGAGGATTTAGACATATCCAGCAGCAAACAAACAGCACAAAAAATCCTAATTTTACTTGGAGACATAGTCAGATATGAGGTAAAACCAGAGAATGATGAGACCTACCTGCACCAGCCACAGCAAGTCACAGAATGCAAGGTTTGTCCTCTTGAAAATCCAGGTAACTTTTTCCTTGAGCCTCTTCATCAGGAAAGGAGGCTGAGCCTTCTCTGCACCTTTTATTTACCCTTCTATGACTCCCATCACATAGGTTTTTCACACTCTCATTTGGGATAATTATCTCCTCATGTTTGAGTTAATTGTTGATGAGGGGAACCCAGTTTTTAGTCTGTTGGTTAATCCAGATCTGCAGCATTTGGAGCCTTTTACTGACTAAGGAGCCCAATGACTGAGGGATCCCAATATTCCTCCTCTCTGGTGCCATCATCATGGCCAAACCATATTTTATAAGCCTGTACTTCACTGGCAAACTCTCCCAATCACTTGCAGACCCCCCTGTGTTACAAGAATTCTGGTATCTTTATTTTGCATATATGCAGAGCCTGGTCCAAATATGGCTGATAAATATATTGTATAAATAATATAATAAATATAATAAACCCCTGCCATCTAAACCAAGTGTTCCTTCTCATTTTAGTGGCCTGTTTGACTTGCAGGTAAATATTTACCCTTACCAACCCATGTCATAAGTTTCTCCTAGTTCAGATCAGTCTGCAAAACCAAAGGAATCTCTATGTGCTGATATTCTTTGGTTTGTGATGGCCTCCCACTTTGGCTGTAACCATGGTGCTGCTTGATTTATCATGGCTGCATGGCACAATGTATATCTCATTATTCTCTCCTGGAAGCTTTGTAAGGCTTTTATTTAGCTGTAAAAACAATTTACATTTTTTGAGCATCTGAATTAAAGATAGAATAGAACTATGACATCAAGAGCTGGAGATTTTATGCAAATTTATTTATAAATATAAATCACATTTAGAATGCAAAATTACACAAATGTCTTCTACAGATCACCCATCTCTTAAAGAAATTATTTCTTTACTTTTTTAAGGATAATGCCTAAACATATTATCCATATATTTGCAATGGGAATGGAAACTTGGTAAAAAATCCCAAGTGAAATTCAGGAACCCGATGGGATCATTTATGTGACAGGGAATCTTCCCAGTTCTACATCAGTGACTTGACATCACTCCATGTCACCAGCCTGTGTCACACTGGGATGGAATTCCAGCTCTGCTGAAGCCACTGGCAGATTCCTGGCTGGATTTACCTGGACCACAATGCTCCAGTGTGCCAAGGGACATCCAGGGAGAGCAGTGACATCCCGAGCCCACCTGGCAGTGCTCCTGTACCCACATCACCCCCCAGCACCTGTGCCAGAACTTGTGTTACTCAAAAATTCCAGAATAACATTCCTGGGAAAACCCAGCTGCTTGCAACTAATTCCAATACTCCCAAGCACCATAAATCCAGGTCTTTTGGGATTTCAGAATGGAATAGACTGAACTTTAGAAGGTAGGATACAAGAAATGAGGATTTTCTCACTATAGAGCCCCTCTGAATAGAAAATGTGACAGTAGCTCCTTGGATTTCGAAACAATCATGGATTTTGGATACAATTGGGGCTTCATGAAATTTCTTTTGATACCTTTTCTCTGCTTTAATCTCAGGTTTTCCTTTTTTCCCTCTTTTGGGGCCTGATTGTTTTCTCATTTTATCCTCCAACACAAAATCTCTGCCCTGGGGAAAAATATCAGTGGTTGTTTTCTTGACTTTCCAGCAAAATAATCAGTGAGGTCTCAGTTTTGATGAACAGTTTTAGCATAACATTCCTTCTACTTGGTGGAAGTGACATCTCAGAAATCTCCATGCTGCCCATCCTT
Source organism: Hypocryptadius cinnamomeus (assembly GCA_013400635.1). Lineage (NCBI taxonomy): Eukaryota > Metazoa > Chordata > Aves > Passeriformes > Zosteropidae > Hypocryptadius > Hypocryptadius cinnamomeus. Next base: position 12,056 of record VYZP01015081.1, on the reverse strand, counting down.
CTGCCACAAGGAATTCTCCTCTGAGCAGTCCTATTCCCATTACACTTTATCCCCTCAAAAAAGGGGAGAATTGTTTCCTAAGGAAAGAAAAAAGGCATAAAACATTAACTGCCAATGCCCTGCTCTTTCCTTAACTCTGCTTCTACACTGAGGTTAAACACAACTCTGGAATCAAAACTAACATAGAAAATGGCTTTTCCCTAAGTCAGAGCAGCTCCACGGGGTGTTTGCTACCCTGTGCCTCTGTAATTTACACAACAGAATCACAAAATCATTAAGTTTGGAAAAGACCCAAGATCATCCATTCCGACCTTCAACCCAATTCCACCACATCCACTAAACCAAATCACCCACATTTCTGAGCCTCTTCTCACTATTTTACCTATAAAAGCATCCAGCTGCATCTTCCTGTCCTTTGGGTTTGTTTAATTCCACCTTTTGAAAAACTGCAAAGGGAAGAAACTCCAGGATTACAATAGAAAAACTCATAAAATGATCCTCTGAAATTTACCACGTTAGAAACTTCCTGTCAACGTTTTTAACCATGCCACAAAAATCCTTAAAAGACACATAACTTTTGGTTCAGTATCATGAAAAACTTTTAACACTTAATAAAGTGGATATTCTGGTGGATAAATACTGAGGATACATTTCCAATTTTACATGTTTAGGGTGACAGAAGGAAAATACCTTTTCTAGCCAATTATTGCTCTATCAGCATACTCAGAATTTGCTAATGTGTTATGGACAGAATGAAGTCCTGTTCCTCAAAATTTTCATTATTAATGAAATATGAATATTTAGAAGACAGCAAAATCTACTGTGAAGAGTGATAGCTGTGGATCCTGTCTGGTGCAGCTTTGCATCCTGTCTGGTGCTGGACCAAACACATCCAGCAGGGCATCAGAACATTGGAGCAGGGATGAAGAAATTGAAAAGGAAAAAAGAAAGGTGCAGAATGAGAAAAGTTGTAACTAAAAAGAGCTGAGTTAACTGGAGACTGGTTTAACAAATGTAGAATACTTCTACACTTCAGGAGGGAATTGTGCTGGTACAACCTCCAGTCTGACCTCAGACAATTGGATTTAAGCACGAGTTTAATGACAAAGCTGAGCTGAGATAGTTTGTGGGATCACTATAAAAGCACAACCTTCGATTCTCCCAAACCATATGGGTTTGACTTCCCATATGGAGCGACAAAATAAAAATGTAGTCTAAAAATAGCTCTCGAAAGTGCACTGGCTGAAGGCTGCTTCCCATGCCACAATTTGATTAGCCTTGTGTTTTATTTCTTCAGCAGCGATTTCCATTTATCTCTGATTTGGAGCATGAAAAGCTGCTTTTCTAGTTGTAAGCAGAGGAGAAAAAGGCATCCTGGAGACAAATATAGAGAGAGCTCTTCTGGCTTTACAGGAGCTGCAGGAGCAAGGAAAATTATTTCAGAGCAGCACAAAACAAAGTGATGTGGGGAGAGGATCTCTCCTTGCAATCTGCACTCAAGTTCCCCGTCAGGGCATTACATATTCCGCGCAGCTCTGGAGGAACCTAAAGGAGCCAAAAATTGTCAGAGCAGAGATGCCGGTGCGTGCGGAGGGAGCGGTGCCAGCGCGGCTCGCAGCCCGCCCGCCCTGACAGCTCCTTCTGGCCACCGGCGCAGCCCGGGAGCCGCTCCCGCCGGGAGTTTGTGGGTGGGGTTTTTTTTTTGGGTTTTTTTTGGATTTTTTTTTGTTTTTTATGTTTGTTTGTTTGATTGGTTTTTGGGGTTTTGGGGGGGCTTTTTTGGTTTTTTTTCTGTTTCTTTGGGTTTTGTTTGTTTGTTTGTTTGTTTGTTT
>VYZP01015079.1:0-11085 GCA_013400635.1 Hypocryptadius cinnamomeus | reverse complement strand
TATTAAGTGATAATATGCATATTAATATATGTAGATACATATATGTAGATACATATTATATATTATATTATATATTAAGTATATAATAGAATTATAATAATGAATAATAATATATTATAATATAATAATAATGAGCCTTATAACACTGAACCTCAAGAGGTTGTCCTGATGGAGAGGCTCACTCAGGGATGGCTGTGCACAGCCCTTGGCATTTGTGTGCTCAGGTGATCAATGGAAGCTGTGTGCTTTGGTGAGGGCAATATCTCAACTCCAGCTGTACTGCTCAGCTGCAGAGATGGAGCAGCTGATCTGCTCCCAGGGATTCTCTTCATTCTCTCAGAAGTATCAGCTAGACAAAGCCAGGAACATTCCTGTTCCCTTTGGGGATTTCTCCTTACAGGGTGTGGAGGGTTCAGGGGTTTGGGCACGTGGGAGGTGTGAGTGAGGGACAAAAAGCAACACCCAGTGAATTTTACTTGCTAATATAACATAACCCTAACCCCTTCCCATAAACTCCATGTATGGAGTCAGTGGGTGAATCTGCACCAAACCCAAAGTCTTTTCTGTGATTTACTGATTTCCAAAAAGTTTCTTCCCCTGTGAGTGTCTCACTCCCTCCTCTGGCCTCCTGTGGAGCACCCAGCATAGAAATTGTTCTCTGCCTCAAAATCTGTCTGCTTTGGTAATTAAAACGACACTTTCAGTTAGAAAACCTGCACAATTCTTGTGGATGTGTCGTTTAATTCTGTCCTGCCTCCAAAGACAGAATTTATTCTGTTTCTGGAGAAAATGAGAAATTGTGAGAGGTGCTTCTTGGAGATAATGGTCCTGAACAGCAATCTCTTACCTAACCTAAATATTCCCAGAATACTCCAGGAAAATTCAGGAGAAAAATTTGAAAACTCAGATCACTTGTGAGCCCCAAAATAAAAGAGCTTGGTGTAGAGAGTTTAAATACTTGCTGAAATTTGAATTGTTTAAAAAATTATATATTCACATGGGAAATTCACTTATACTTGCCCTCCCATAAATGCAATTCCCTACCATACGTTTTTTCAACTTCTTTTACTTCTCTGCCTTTTCTGATCCTTTATTTTCCCCTCAAGAATCTCAAATGCCAGCATCCTGGAGGTTCTTTAAGCCTGAAACAAAGATTCAGGAGTAAAAATCCATTCAATTCATAAAGTCAGTGACATAAATCAAAAACCTTGGAGACAAATCTCTTTGAAAAATCAGAAAGAGAGAAACTTGGTTTCCACCCAGTGCTGGGTTTCATTTTGGAAATGTAAAGGTGATCAAAAAGTTGTCCAGATCTAAAATAAGCCATTAGCAAAGTAAACATGCCATCCAAACACTTGCTGGGTAAACAGTTTTTCAAGCTGAGAAGAAGAGGTTGAATTCAGAGATTTACAAATTTGGATAAACTTCAGGCAAAAGTGAACTTCCATAATCCAAATTATTCCATGATTCATCTGCAATGCTGGTATGGCTACATTATGTTTGCTTCTGAAATTTGTTCTTTTTAATGCTGGCTTTCACTGCACTGGATTTCTCAATCTACCCTGTATCTCTTTCAAACCTAACATATTTTTCTTGTCTGTGCCTCAACATCTAACTACATGTTTTCTTTTCAGCTGCTGCATTTCAATTCCATTTTTTAATTTACAGTCCATTGTTTCCCTTTAACCTTTCTGCTTGGACACTGAAGATCTCTGTGCTGCAGTTCCTTCTTGTGAGTAAACAGCAGCATGAAATAAAGGTCAGCTCAGTGATGCAGGCTAGTATCCTCCTCAAAGAGCAGTCTGCTCTGATGGAGATTCCCTTTGGGATTATAGATCCACTCCAGGTGTAGTGCTGGAGAGGCTGGGATCAGCAAATCTTTCTGAATTACTGATTCCCATCGTGTTTCTTCCTGGAAAGAGCATTGTTAACATGTACAGAAAGGCTGAGCTGGCCATCAGCTCCTCAGGGATGCAGCATTTATCCCAAAGGCAAGAAGCAGAATCAGTGCTCTGGGTAGCTGAGCCTGTAAGAACAGTAAATTCATCACCCTTGCTTATTCCCAAGTGGATGCAGTTTGTGCCATCAGCTCTCTGGGGTCTCCAGCACAGGAAGGACCTGGAGCTGCTGAAGCCAGTCCAGAGGAGGCACCAGGATGATAANTCTTCCCTGTGAGGGTGGGCAGGCCCTGGCAGGGTGCCCAGAGGAGCTGTAGTTGCCCTGGGATCCCTGGAAGTGTCCAAGGCCAGGTTGGATGGGGCTTGGAGCAGCCTGGGACAGTGGAAGGTGTCCCTGCCCATGGCAGAGGTTAGAACTGGATGATCTTTAAGGTCCCTCCCAACTCAGGCCATTCCATGATTCTATGACTCTTCTATGATTCCATGATTCTATGATTGTGTGAGTCGATGATCACAACTGTTGGAAATTCTTCAGGGCAATTCTGTCAGCACACCAATAGTAAGTGGACTCTGCATGGGGCTCAATCACATCAGTATGCTCCCCCTGTCCTGAAATACAAGGTAAAACATGAAAAAATTATCAGTAGTACCATGCCCTTGTCTACCTGTACTTATTCTGCTACTAACTGTGATGTCTGCCTTGCCTAAACACAGCAGAGTCAAGGAATCAGAGAATATCTTGAGCTTGTGGGAGGGACCCACAGGGATCAGCTAGTCCAACCTCAGGCTCTGCACAGGAAAACCTGAAAAATCCCACCCTGTCCTTCAGTTGTCCAAGTGCTTCTTGATCTCTGTCAGGTTTGGTGCTGTGACCACCTACCTTGGGACATTTTCCAGGCCCAGCCACCCTCTGGGTGAAGAACCTTTTCCTAATATCCCACCTAAATCTTCCCTGACAGGGCTTAATGCCATGTGGAATTTATGGATGAGTACAGACAGATTTCTGACCTCCACAATTAATTTTCACCCTCTCCTTCCATTTCTAAGAGAATATTTGTTGCCAGTTCTTCACTGGTTCATTGATAAATATTTCACCTTTCACTTTTCCTATTGCCCTCCATGGTATAAGGCAAGGACATCATATTTTTTTCCTGTTTCATATTTTTCCCTCTCTTTGGTCCAGATGGAGAATTTCATAGCAATCCTAAATAATACAGGAAACAGTTCTGCCTGACTGACTCAGTCTTTGCATAACAGGAGCTGTACTGGGAATCTTCACTTTACTGCATAATTGTGGTAATCCAAAGGCATTCTCAGCAATGTGTATTTTCTTGTGTATGAAACACACTTGAAGCTGTTGATTGATGCACTTAGAATTGCTTCATGCACCATCTGTATCCATCTGTGTACACTTGAACACAGTTTAAAAACCTCACTCGATCACCAGTACATTAGAGAGAAGTGGTATTTCTGCTAATAGAGTGTATTAATAAAGATCAAATGATATCTCACTTCATTCAACCCTATCAAATACATTCATTGTATGACCAGTTGAAAATTAGAGAAGTCTCACTTAACATGTGTTAATGCTTCAAGCACCAACTCTCATCATTCTCACTAAAATTACTGCACAGAATGACAGACTTGTTTTGGAGAAAATCAAGAAGCAGCAGCTAAAAACTTAATGATTAAAAATCTGAAAGCATTTTAGAAAGAGAAATGTTTAGAAAAATAAATGTTTAGAAGTTTTTCTCCTCTTTTTTATATACCTATTTTGCTCTAACAGAAAATTTGACCAAAAACTTTAAAAGTTGTCTCAAAAATTCATACAGAAATATTCTTCAAACAGAACCCTTTTAACCCAGGTCTTCTCATTTACATATTAATTTGCATAAATCCCAGAACATACCAGGGATGCTTTCTTTCACTAATTACCAGTTCCTTGCCATTGGGATTTTGATAGGAATATAATGACTTTAAAATCATTACAAATACAAAATGATTTTAAATATAGCCTGCCCTAACAGAGATCCTCAGAACCTTGGTGGCATCTCACACAGAATCATAGAGTCATAAAATCATGGAATCATAGAGTCAGAGAATCATAAAATTATAGAGTCATAGAATCATAGAGTCATAGAATCACAGTCACTGAGTTACAGAAGCATAGTCATAGAGTCATAGAAAAATGGAATAAAAGAGTAACAGAGTCATAGAATCACAGAGTTACAGAGTTCTACAATCATGGAATCATAGTGCTGAGACACTGGAACAGTTTCCTGGAGATATTTTTGGTGCCCCATCCCTGGAAGTTTTCCTGGCCATGATGGATGGGGTTTGGAGCAACCTGGTCTAGTAGGAAGTGTCCCTGCCCATGGCAGGGGTAAAACTGGATGATTTTTAAGGTCCTTTCCAACTCAAACTATTCCCCAATTTTATGATTTTGCCATCCATCAACCCTACATGGATATCTGGACACCTCTGAGCATCTCAAATGACATCAGAGGACTTTCTGAGGACAACAAAATCGAATCCCTTGTGAGAAAGTCCAGTGCTTACCTCAAAACACATCTCTCTGAGGAGCTGAATCACTCTCTGAATCCCACAGACAGAAAAAGGCAGCTCTGCCCTGACTGTGAGGGCCCAGACCTGCATGAGGATACCCAGCACTGATGTCTCCCTTTCATCCAGGTATACAAAGGTGAGAGGCAATGAATATGACTCAGAACTTCATGTTGTTAAGTTCAGCAAAAGTTGTTTATCTGGACCATTGTTCATGATGGGCTCATTTTAGTGAGTCTTAATTCCGGATAAAATCCCATAACTAAAAAAAAATATGGATAATGCCATCCATAGATATAATAGGATTATCACCAGAGATTCTTACCTTCCCAGACATAAGCCAGGAATGGCTCCATCTGAATATTTCAGAGGGATTCCTCAGATGTGCATTTCATTAACTGCATAATGCCCCATTCAGGACCCCTTAGTCCTGAATCTGGATTTTTTTCCTTGACACATGGAGCTCTCAATGCACCCTGCACTGCATTTCTCTGTTCACAGAGCTGTTCCCTTCTCAGGAAAGCTCATTTCCCAACAACCCAAATTACTGTCACCTCCTTTTACTTGACATTAATTGCAAGACAAGCAGAACTAGCTGTACTTAGGCCTGCCATGTTGATCTGCAACTGATTTAACAGCTGCATTTTTGCTTGCTGTTCAGTGCAGCAGTACAGAAAACAGCTGTGGTGCTTTTTAGTTTAGGGGGGAAAAAAAGGCTTCCATTGGCTATTTTATTTTAAAGAATCATATCTAAGATAAATTTCTAAAGAATCCTGTCTGAGACAAAATGCTTGTTGGAAATCAAGCACTACAGGCAGCATCCCTCATGTATATACATAATCAGCAGATTTTGTTTTGGGGCGTGGGTTTTTGGTTTCTTTCTTGATTATAATAATCTTGAGGAAACTGATTAACCCAAAGTAAGTGATTTCAGTCAGAAAATGCTTATAGGGAGGGAAAGTGAGGAGGTATGAACCATTTTTGCTAGTCTTCAATATAATTTTTTTTAAAATTAATTCTGCTATCTTTTGCTCAGCTTTGAAAAGGCAAGAACTAATATTTTATACCAATGATATAAATATTTGTATACCTGTGTTTACATGCATTCAGTCCCAGGCTGAACTGTCCTCATCCTGCTAACTCTCAAAGGGTCAGCACATCTCAGGAACTTAGAAAATCTGTGTATAAAACCAGACTTAAAGTTTCTTCTCTATAAACAGGAGATGGACCCTGAAGTAGAATGTGGTTCTGCTCAGGCACAGAGCAACATCCCTGACCTCTGTGTGCCTCTGTCTTTGCCTCTGTCTCTGGGTTAATCAGGACTTTAATATCATCTGTACCACACTATTTTAATGTATTCAAACAATTCCATGGGAGTAAAGTCCAGGCATTTCCTCAGGGGGCAGGGAGTGGGAGCTGGCTCTGGTTTTAATTCCACTAATTGAGTTCATTACCCAGAGTTGTCTTTGAGCATACACAGGGTAGGAAGGCAACGTGACCCCCTGGGAGAGGAAAGCTCCAGAAGTCTGATGTCTGAGATGATTTTGTTCCTAATCTGCTTCAGAAAAAAAAAAAAGGCTCTTCACCTCTGACATCTTTTATCTTATCATCTCATTTCAAGTATTTTTTAGTGCCAAAACAAGGTCTGTCCTTCACTGTATTTTTATATAATACTTGAAATGATGTGTTTCCCATCTGAGCTGGAATATCCATAAAATGCTGATATAGAATACCAGATTATGATTTCACACCATGATAGGGGTCTTTCCACTTAATTCACTAGTTCTGGTATTTACATACTAATTTTTCATGTAAGGACCCATTATTTCCAGAGAGAAACTGACTGTTTGGGGAAATTAAAGATGTAATTGGGTTTCTTCTGGGTCACGTCAGGTGGATATTTTTTTTCTCCAATAATGTCCAGGGCCTGAAGATTGCCCCTCCCTATGGGATCAGTGGTGACCTATAACTGCTTTTAACCCCCTCAGGGGTGGTGAACTTCCAGTTTGAAGCCATTTAAAATCCTCCTGGGCATCCAAATCCCTCTTTTCCATTGTGGTGGGTTTGCATGGCAAGGTTCTGGCAGGGGAGTGAATACAGAGGTGGCTTCTGTGAGGAGCTGCCAGGAGCTTCCCCTGTGTCCCTGTCCTGGATTGTAAGAAAAGTGTGTATTCTGTTCCCATCTGTCAGAGCTGGGGCAGTTATCCTCTGTTCATTGGGCAGTTTTCTTTATCTCTCCCACAGCCAATCCTCCCTCCAGGAGATCTCTGCTGTCCATGGCCAGTGAGTGTCCCTGCATGGCTGATCAAATTCCATCATCCCACTGGGAGATGCTCCGCCCAGGGGAGGAGCCAAGCATTCCTACCTGGATACAATCTGCCCCTGGAACACCACAGCAGCCTTTGCCCACTGCATTCCCAGAGGAGCAGCTTTCTTCTGCCCTGCATTCCCAGAGGGAGAGCAGGCCCATCTCCAGCAGCCCTGGAGCTTCAGAGGAAAACTCCAGCCTTGTCCAGGATCCCTGCTCCAGCAGAACCACAGCTGGCACTGCAGGAGGGCTGAGCCCCCATGGAATGGGACTGCTGCCACCACCCTGACCCACAGGGTGTCAGGGCCTGTTCTGACTCTGCCAGTGTCGGCTTTTTTGTTTGTACTATTGCATTTTTATTTCTAATTTTCCTAATAAAGAACTGTTATTCCTATTCCCATATCTTTGCCTGAGAGCCCCTTCATTTCAAAATTATAATAATTTGGAGGGAGGGGGTTTACATTTTCCATTTCAAGGGAGGGTCCTGCCTTCCTTAGCAGACACCTCACCTGTCTTTTCAAACCAAGAGAGTCCCACAGAGCCAATTCCAGCCATGAGATGTTCTCAACTGATTTCAGCAGCTCTCAGCATCTGCAGTGCAGGGATCTATGAACAATTTGCAATCAGAAGGAGATAAACCCTTTTAAGCATGGTTCCTCTGATGCATTAGCAATGTCTATCCTTCTGATGACTTGATCTGCTCTCAGTAAAACTTATTTCTCTCTTCTGATGCTGAGGAGATCTCAGATGAAGATGTTTCCATTGTAGATGTCTATAAATGGTCAGGCACCAGCCTATATTTACAATTTGGATATTCACCAACTGATTCAGTCTGAAACATGAGACTTCCTGGCTCTTAAAGTCCATCTTATGAAATTAGAATTACATGTATAGAGCATTGCTTGTAGTCAGGCAAGGGAAACTGGACAAAGCACCTTGTGCTCCTGGAGGTGCCTTTGTATGGGGAATTTTGTTACTACATTTCTGAAAGACATATCAGACACTCAGCTTCCTGGAGGTTTTGCCAGCCTTAACTAATTTCAGCCCCCCTGAATTACTGAATTTCAGCCTTTCTTCATCCACCAGGTGCTCCACGTTTCCAGTGCACCCACAGATGCACATCCATCTCTCACTGCATACATATAAATGAATAGGATTTTAATATGAGCAGGGGGAAGTACTATAAAACCAAACAAGATTATGTTACAGGAATTAAATCAGATTACATCTCAGCTCCCCAAGTCGATGGGAGAATGAAGGGACGGACTGTATTAATTAAAAAAGATGATGTTTGGACATGCATTCATGGCTATGTAAAGGCTGAGAGCAGATATTAGCTGAGGTCACCAACGAGCTGACTGCTGAGCTTGGAAGGGGAGGTGCAAAATGACAGGTGAAAGTAAAATGCTTTGCTTTGGGCTTGGCTTGCGGAGAGGAGCTGCTGCCACAGCATTGTGGTGGTGGAATGTCTTTTTTAGAGCACCCACAGTGAGGGATTTGCTACAGACTGGGGTTTTAGAGCTTGTTGTCACCACCCCAATCTGGCCTTACATGAGCCAGCACTGGAGCCTGGTGCTAGCAGATTTTTGCAGCATTTTCAGATTTTACATTCTAACGAGAGAAAATCTCTCATACACAGCTCAGACAGACTCTCTGACTGCCCATTGCCATGCATGGGCACTGAGGTAAATTTGCAGAGGAATGATAATCTCTAATCCTCCCAACCCTTAACTCTGATGTCTCTCCAATAAAGAGCATAATAAAGCAAATTACGCAAATTTTGCATGGTTTCCCATCAGAACAAAAATATGATGGGCCTCCACCCTCCTGGTGCTGCAGTAAACCTGGATCTGGCAAAGGAAAATCAAAGCAGAGAGAGAGAGGACTTTTTACCAGGAATCCTCCCTCAAATCAGCCTGAAAGCACATTTAGCTGCCTGTAGCATTTCCTTTTGACAAAGAAAAAAGTAATAATCATCCCCAGCTGTGACCCTAGCAATAAACACATTCCTATTGTCGTTCTCAGGCCATAAACCCACGGTTTCTCTGCTGGAAACAAAGACTCGTTCAGGTGCCAAGCATGAAGGGCTGTTATTTGTACAAAAATTGCACTTTTAGGGGAAGTTCACAATCACTCCAAGAAGTCTGTGTGCTTTCAAGCAGTGTGAATCCACCGTTCCCAGCAGTCTGCACATCGTCTAGTTTGTGTTGACTTCTCTGCAGCCACAGAAGACACAGAGTTTAAAATATTGTTGTGTTCTTCCAATTCAATTTACCAGCTTCTGCCTTAGATGGCTCACCTGCTGTGGACCTAATTCTGCTTCCAGTTATACAAGAGTAAACCAGCAGGAAAAGCTCTCCCCTACCCTGAGTTACATTAGAGGGAGGAGAAAAGAAGCTGTACAGGTTCCCTTTGTCACAAGGACTGTGCAACAACACCAGTCCTCCTAAGATCTAAAGAAAAGGGTTCCAAGAAATCACGACAATAATACACATTTTTTTCTTTGATTCCAGCAAAAGATATTGGCCTACTGAACCCTAAAGGGGACTTACACAGGGGTTTATGGAAATTCATTAAGTATTTCATTATTCATTCCTTTTAATTTTGAAGAATAATAATCATTATTATGATAATGCTGTTATGACCCAGAATATCAGTTGGTCTTAGAGAACAAAGAATAGTCTGAAAAGAATTGTCTGAAAGGATATTATTTATCTGAAAATACTGTGTAGATGTCTGTACCTTGGTTGTTTCTCTCAAGTCTTTCAGAATCACTGGGAAATAAGGATTTGTTTGGGATGATTAATCTCATGTTGAAATAAGTGTCTGCAATAAGTCAAAGGAATCATCTGTTTCTCTGTGTTACTCATAGCAAGAAATTCAGCTCCTACTGAGCCATATTCATCAACAATGCAGATATCTCACTTTATGGGAGATATTTAATCATGGGGTCAGACTGGAAGGTTATACTTCTACAGAGAGAAAAAGAATTGATATTTTGAGGTAAGATTTCTATCCTTTAAATGCAGGTTCTCACAGATTTGTGCTGCTGTGCACCAGCAGAATTTGCTCATCTTGAAAGTTTTTATGGGGTGATGGGAATGGACACAGTGAACAAGAAATTGACTCAGAAAACTGAGTTTTATCCATCTCTGCTTACTATGAAAATCATCCTATGAATTTTTGCTCTTCCTGTGGCCAGTAATTTTTCCATCCAGATAAATCTGCATGTCTTTCTGAGACAAAATCACAGTTTCACTGGATTTCTGCATCTGTGGAGGCTAACTGGAAGGAGTGAGCTGTTCAGGATTCATTTTGAACTGAGTGCAGCTTATGTACAGTTCCCTTATAGCTATTTCCTAGCATCTAAATCCCATTAGAAACCCCCAAATTCAGTATTTTCCATGCTTCTCAGGGGTTGCCCTGGCTTTCTTCTCTCTATGAAAAGTGTTGAAAATCCAGAGGAGTGAAAATTATGTTTTCTTTTCTCCTTGTCCATGTGATCCCTGCAGTTCCCTGCCCTTTGCACTGTGCTTGACTCTAAGGAAGAGCACACAGCCCTTAAGCTTTAAGCACACTGTCAAAAATCATTATATCTTCTAGACAGGAAAGACAGTTTGGTGAAAAAAATATGAAGGAAAAAGACCAGATTCTTGGAGTATATTTCAAGATGCTTTACTTTATCCTTAGGATTCAGAGATGCCATTTAATGTACTAATAAAAGAAGAAAACATTGTTTGTGGTTTTGTTGTGAGGTTTTTTCCTTTTTTAATGTTTTTGTCCTTGTTACTGCAGTCCTGCAGACCTGCTCAGCAGTAATTAGAGACAGGTTTTGTGTGGATTTCTTTGTCTGTCCTGTCCCTGTGGAACCTGGGGGGTGATCAGGATGTGGAGCAGAGAGAACAGGCGGTGGCTGGAATAGCAGCTTTCCTCTTGAATACCCCTCTGCATGCTCTCTGTGCTGCAATATTCCATGTTCTCCACCTCCTAGCCACAGGAAAGGTTTTGTGAGCTGCTCTGCAGCTTTCACTGCCCCATCCACCACCCTGTGGCTCCTGACCCTGCCCCAGACGTCGTTCACAAGAGGGGAGAGATTTCCTGGGTTTTCTCTGGAAAAGAAAGCTGCAGGAGCGAATGGCACATACTGGTCACAAAACTTTCTTTTGGGGTGAACCAGAGCATGAAAACCCTGCCTTGGAAGGTGGTGTAAAAGCAGCAGGATTGAGGGAAGCAGTGGCACACCAGGAGACACTTTGCAGTCCTCAGGAGCAGTGGTTGTGCTCTCTTTTTGTCCTGGATTGCCAAGCAAATTGTATT
>VYZP01015077.1:4489-15092 GCA_013400635.1 Hypocryptadius cinnamomeus | reverse complement strand
TTCTTTTATCATATATTTGATTTTCTTTCTCAAAAGAAATGGCACTTTTAATGATTTCAAGGTTAATGCATCCAACAGAAAGAAACCAATTGGGAAAAGTCTGCTCTGGCCTGTTTTGCAACAGAGCTAAGCTAAGATTAGAGTAGGAATTTGCTTCAAAGTAAGTAAAAATAAAGCATGACTTTACAAGTATATAAAGAATAAGTTGTATTTGTATGGGTTTAAACACTTAGTACCAGAAATAGAACCACCACACTTGTGGTGGAGCTTGGTGGTACTGCAGCCTGAGGAGTGCACAAAGTAGTTTGTTCAGGTGCAGCAATGGGTTTCTTTCCATTACAATGACAACCAGACAAGCCCTGGTACCTAATCCAGTAGTTTGTTTGCAGCTGTGTTTTTGGAAGCTCACTGGATAAAAAACCAATTTATATATGATATCTTATATTGTCAGTTACGTGTTTGTAACTGTAGCTGCTTTCTACTCAGTATTTACTTTTTTTTTTTTAACTTACTGGTTAAAATTATTTAAAACACTAGAGTCATTGCACATAAATGCTGAGAAACACATGCCTTGAATAAGTTCTAGAAAAATAAGTTGTATTTTTGGAAAACTAGGCATCAGCTCCTTTCTGGTAAGGAGGGGTGTGAACTGTGATTGGTTTCAGAAGTAATACAGCTGTTCTTTTGCTGAACTTTCTTGATGGAGTCCTTTTTTTAGTTGGAACCTGTGGAATAGTGTTGGCATGTATTGCCTTTCTTCACTTGAGCTGTGGCGCCTCTTTTCCTTTCATTTGCAGTGAGTCAATGAGTTACCAGCAAGGGTGTGTTTAATACGTCTCTGTGAGAAGAGAATACAGTGTGAAAGAGGTAGGAAAACTGGTGACTGGAAGTGTAAGAGAAAAGTATAGCCAAAAGTGAATCATAAAAGATTCTGCAACAGTCCCCATCTATGCCATTTTTCTTGCCTGTTTTCCCAACATCGAGCAATGCTTGTTAGTATAAAGTTGTTTTGAGTGAATTTCTTATTTACAGATATATTTATAGTATAATGTAATTTTAAAATAAGAACTTAACAGTCACACTGAATTGATACCAATGGTGCACAGAATTGCTGAAGAAAATCTTGTTTTTCTCAGTTCTGGTTTTAAGATAGAGACTGTGGAGTCCCGAAGCGCCACAGCAGAGCGTTTACAAGTGCTCCTAGCTGTGTCCTTCAAGGACCAATGTTGCAAAGAAACCCCCAGGCAGGACCTGCTGAATGAATGAACAGGTGGATTTCCTCTTGCCAGCCCTGGCACCTTGCTTAATAGATTCCCCTGGGGTTAATGGGACTGTCACCAGGGCACCGGGGGTGATGCAATGGAGTCAGCGTGGCACATCCCTGGGGAGACTTGTGACGTGTCTCACTGCCTTTGAAGAGGATAGTGGTGTAACTTGAGTATCACAGGAAGAGATCTAAGGCTAAAACTATTGCACAGCTTCAGGAAGATAGAGTTATTGTGTCATCCTTAGATTAGATACTTTTAATTGCAAAATAGCTTTAGCATGCAGAAATATATTTTCATTTTTTCCTGATAAGATTAGTGAGTTTGTTGTACTGATGCCACCCAGAGACTTCTGTTAATATTGCAAATCTGCTAGTTTTCAACTATGGTGTTATTGTTGTTGCTGTTATTGTGGCAGTATTGTTGTTGTGGTATTATTATTATTATTGCTATGGTTGTTGTTTTACTAACAGAGTTTCTTCAAGAAGGTGCTGCTGTGCATATGTTTAACTTGGTGCTCACTATTTTCAAAAAGGACACCATGGCATGAGGTGTCACATGCATACACCATAAACACTACTGAAACTTTTAATATCTATGTTAATTTTTAAATGAAATCAGGAGGTCCTTATTGTCTTTTGACTTTGTTATTTGCCAAGTTGTATTATTATTAAAGATCACTTCTGAATTTGGTTCTAAACATACCATTCTATTCCTTGTAAGTAATTTCTCAATTTATTTTGCTGTTTACTGGAGCTCTACTTTGAAGTACTGAAGAATGAAACTTAGGTTAGAGGGAACTTTAAAATTTCATTTGCAAAGAACTGTAGAGCTCAACCCTTGGGGAGTCCTTGGAACAGTGTAAACCAAACAAGTCATGGCCTGTTGGGCAGATACTAAATTTAAGGTAAAACAGAGACAGGTTTCTGGTCTTCCATTTTTTTTTAACATGAGTATCTAATGTCCTTCTGCCCAGCTTTGATTGTTAGCCTCCTTCATCCTTAAACCTCTTTAAGAGAATTCCTTGACCTTTCCTCTGAGCTGGGTGGAATCCAGTGTGTTTGCTTTGCTGTAGATTTATGGACCACGACAAACTTTGTTTTATATTAAATCTAAGCTATTAACCCTCCCTCCCAAAACCTGAACCCCCCACGAAAACCCATAACATCCGATTCCCAGCATGTGAAAGAGACCTGTACTTTCTCAGAAAGATTTTTTTTTCAACATCCATCTTTTAGTTCCATGAGAAAGTATTTTACTTGGGAATATTTTTGAGTTATAAGGCCTGCAGATTTCAGTCCTATAACTGCAATGAAATTTTTTTTTTTTAATTGTTGTTGCTAAGGGTAAGTATTTCTTGAATGTACCAAAAGGACACAGTGTGCTGTGGTAATCACCTGCTGTCATGACTATATATATACCATGATCGTTTTCCCTGGACAGCTTTGAGTCCTAGACCGATGTCTGCAGAATGGCAAACATGCCTTCTTAGTTTTAAAGGAAAAACAAATCCAGGCTGAAGGTGTGTTTCGATAAGTGTTCTCAGTATCAGGAGTAAGAAGGGGGAAGTCAATAAAGGGCTTGATGTTTTTACTGTAATTCACATGAAGGTGGGGCAGAGGAAAGGGAGGGGAATGTCAGGAAGGGGAGGGTTAGGTTTGGAAAGTGTAGGGATGTTGCTCTTTGTCACCTGTGACCAGCAAGCAATAGTGTTAGGTTATGTGTTGGCAGGGCAGCTTAATTGCCTTACGCATTTATTTGTGCTGCTGTTGTAGTACACAAAATTTGTAGTACAGCTATGTTATTGTGTAAAGCTTGTCATGTTGCATCTGCATGAAAGCCATTAATAAGTTGAAATCATTACTTCTTACTACTTTATCATTATAGTTTTAATTGGAAGAAAAATAATTTATTTGCCTTTAGTAGCTAATTATGAATTTTTGACTCTAAGGAGATAATTCATAGCAAAACTAGAAAGTCTTGTTTCACCTGTGGGTTTTCAGCTAGATTTCACTGTTTCGGTGAAAAGAAACTTAATTATTCTGTTAATTAGTTACATAAGCTTTTACTTTTGCAGTGTACATGGGGATGGATTGCCTTTTTAAAAATTTTTTTGCAGGCATTGTGGTTTTGTTCATTTTCCCTTACAAAAGCATTGTAGGTTTGTCTCATAAATACTTATTTCTTTGTGACACATGCTGCCACTGTGACACAGAAGAGATACAGTTTCAGTGTGTTTTCTGAAAAAAAAGAGCTCTAGCAGCCATTTGCTCTTCCTGACCTTATTCCCTCAAGCAAGAGCACTGCTGAATGCAACAAAGACAGGATAAAATAATTTATATTTTGAAGGGGATTCAGATTTCAGAGGGATTTCTTAGCAAGTCCTCATTCTTGTTCTCTAGCCTGGGCTTGCCTTGCCCTGCCTGGCCCCTTCTCCCTTGCTCCAAACTTGGAAGTGGTCTCAATCACCTGCTTGCTGTACCTTGAAGCTTTATTGTGTCTTGCTGAGACAGCAGGACAAGTGGAAGAGAATTGAGTCTTTGAATTTCAGTCTTCCCTGTAGCCTTCTGGCACTGCACTGCTTCTGTGTACTGAGCTGTCCCTGGCCTCTCATGCTGTGGGGAGCCACTCCTCTCCTCTTCTTTCAGAAGACCAAAGGTCTCACTTGTCCTAGCAATATAGAGCTGGGGTAATTCCATTCTCAGCTGCTTACCTTGTTGCTCATTCAGAGGCTGATTTTTCCCCAGTGGGTTTTTCTTTTTTTTTGTTTTGTTCTCTTTTTTTTTTTTTTTTTTTCTTCTTTTGCCAGAAAGTGAGATTCTTCATGATTTACTTCTGGATCTTGTCATCTTCATGTCCTACCTAATTTCTTAACATTTTGGAACTTTGCAGTTCATTGTTTCATATGAAATGCATGATTGAAAAGTTAAGGCTGCAAAATCAAGTACAAAAAATTTAGGAAACACCTCTTTTATATTTGCCTGTGTAGCCATATATATATATATATATGTATATATCTGTGTTTAAATAAAAATAGATAAATAAGGGTGTATAAGGCTATATATACAGGCCTGTAATGTATATGAGTGTTTTTCCTCCCTCAGAATCCTGCTGGGTTCTCTACAAAGCATCTGAAGTAATGGCTGATGGCAGCTGTAATCACAGTTATCTAATATGTGGCCATTTCCCTTTTCCACCCCAGTGTTTGAATCCTGGTTTGAGCTCCCATCCAATGCAGATGGAAATCAACAGTGAATTTAGCTACAAGTACTGCAGAACATGTACAAACTGGCATTGCTAGCCTGGAATTGCCCAGATGCATATGGGTTGACATTAAAAATGCAGAAGTTACTTTTCTGACACCCAAATCATTCTACTTCACAGTTCCATCTGTTTTTCCAAAGTATATGATGATACAGCTTCTGCACACTGCATTTAATGGTTGTCTGCAATGGCTGAACACGTTTTGACACAGAATAACATTTTTCTCCTGGGCCCATTTCTTAGGAATGGATAGCCCACTTGTGCTAAGACTTTAAATTAGGAACAAATCATCCTGAAACAGGCACCAGACATGGATTATTTCAACTGAGACATTTACAAAAGCAAAAATATGCTCGTGAGTGAAGAAGAGAGTTTAAAATTAGTATTTTTAACCTGAGCTGCAGCTAATGATATCATTGTCAAAAATTGCCCTTCTGCAGCATCCTCGGGGGGTTGGGTTGGTTTTGATTGTGTGTTCTAAATGGTCATGACCATGTGCTTGCCTTTGGTCTTTCAAGTGGCTGTTTCACACCTGTAATCTTCCAATAGTGCCACAGCCCTTTGTGCCATACATACTCAGCCCTCTTCACCTTTCATGTAAGTTGCAGCCCACTGCTTTGTGACTACATTTTAAAAAACCTGAAAAAACCCAAAAAACCAAAAAAACCAAACAAAAAACCTTCAACCAATGTCCTGATAATTGCACAATTCTAGAGAATGAGATTTTTGTAAAACTGGACTTTTTTAGCAAGTCATTTCTAGCATTTCTATTCTTACAGCAATTTTATATATTCTATATGTCTATTTTAAAAAAGGAAAAAAAAATTAAAA
Organism: Hypocryptadius cinnamomeus; assembly: GCA_013400635.1. Lineage (NCBI taxonomy): Eukaryota > Metazoa > Chordata > Aves > Passeriformes > Zosteropidae > Hypocryptadius > Hypocryptadius cinnamomeus. The sequence continues at coordinate 9,732 of VYZP01015077.1, read as the reverse complement.
ATCATGCACAATATTGTGTTTATTTAGCCAAACTGTTTAGTGTCCAGTTGGTGATACGAGTGAAAAAATGAACTACTAGTAATGAAAATATTTAAGGATTTGATTTGCAACTACTTATGTATGCTTAAGTTTGAAAGTAGTAACAAGTTTTTTGTCTTCTGAATACAAGTAATGCCCTTTGCTGATTTTCAGTAATTCACATGCTTGTCTGCCCTGCTTAATGTAGCACTAAATTGGTCTGAGAAAGGACCTTTTTTATCCCTCATTTCTCAACCTTTTTTTTGTGAAAAGTGATGAAAAGTCAAGCTTGCTTGTTTTCCTCATTGCTTTTCACTTAATCAGATCCTTTTGTAAAGAAAATAAAAAACTAAATAGCTAACTAAAAAAAACCCCAAACCCTCTAGTCCTCAGCTGTTTTTGATGCATGGAAATTTAATCTAACTTTACTTCAGTATGTCCAAGTGAATTGCGGTTGTGCTGTGGTGTTTTCTGCCTTACCCAAGGAGGAAAAACGATTCAGAACACAATATGGATACTTGATTCAAATGTGTATCAGGGGGCTGCTGTATATATTTTACAGGCCTGTATTATAAATTAAATGACATGGTGGTGAAAGTCTCCTATGTTTCCTTAGAGGACCATAAGGAGAAAACTTGCAGACCCACATGAAATATCTGCAGATTTAATGGTGGCTACCTGATGTACTACACCTATAACATTTATAGTAAAAGTTGTATTTCTTGATTGTTTTTAGAAATTGCCCCTTGGCTACACGTGTTTAAAGCAGAAGATGCCGTGGACTTCTCACAGTTAACATTTGACCCAGGACAAAAAGAGCTTATTGCTGGAGCAAGGTGAGAAAGCTGTTTTCTTGTTTGTGTTGCACCAGGCTGGATTTTGTTTTTTGTTGATAAGCAATATTTAGTCAAATTCCAATATCAGTGTGCTCTTGTGTGACTCCCCTGCTTTCTAGATCCACTAAACTGAATGTTATGTATGTTTATTTCTCTAATCCCTGACTGGAGTTACATGATGGACTGCCTGCCTGGCATCAAGGTTTATAATAGCTTACGCTATTCTAATTTTTAAGAGGAGTGGCCTGGAGTACACAATCTTTGTGTGCATACGCTAGAACAAACAGGTGCTGTATGGCAATGTGACAGAAGTTGCCATTGCATGAAGCTTAGGATGATCCCAAATTTGGCTATGCAGTGTGGCTCTTTGTGTTGGGATGTTTCTAATAATTATTCACTACGATGCCAGGAGCGATCTGTTACAGACTGCAAAATTAGTGGTAAAGTTGGTGATAGTCACTGTTTGCACAGTAGGAGAGCACTCTGCAAGCTGTGATCAACAGTGACACTATCTTAGATGTCAACATTGAAGCAGTGGCAGTCCTTGAACACTATTTTTGTTTTTCCTCTTAGCATATGAGGTGTAGTAAACATCTTGGTTGGCCAAAAAAATGTAACCATCTAAACTTATCATTCACACCCACCTTCTGAATATATTTTTCTTTTGAATTAACAAAGTTCTAGTCACTTCACTTATCTGTTAGGTTTAGCATTGGAATATATTTCTGTTTCCCAGTTTGCTTCTTAGATGAAAATAAGGTTCAAAATGCAGTCATAAAAGGCACTGCAAGAAAACTTTTTTCCATGGGCCAGTGAAAGTTGCTTATCTACAGGGAAAACTTTCTGAGTGTGGAAATAGGCATGTGTGTGTATATATATTCATATATCTTTAGCCCACATGAAGTGGGGTCTTCTGTGCCTTGATGTTGATTTTTAAATTCTGTAAGCTACCCAATGAAACAAAGTGTGAGGTTATCAACTGCTGCTACTCTGTAAGGACTGTCATCATAAGTTGTCTGAGCCTCTCCCCAGGCCCCAGACCCATGGAAATGTGTTTTGGATTAGTGCACTCTGTACAGATATTCCAATAACTGTTCAAAAAAAAAAAGAATACTTTTCCCTCTTTTCTCTCTTATTTTATTCTCCATACTGTTTATCTGGAGTCCAAATCTGAGCAAAAAATAAGCTCATTTAAACCAGTGCTTTTGATGAAGCTTTTTAAATCACTATGGGATAAGCTTGGAATGATTTTGTTGAATAAGCAGTGACTACAAAAAAAATCAGCTGTTAATTCTGCTTTTTGCTAAAGATCCCATACATCAAAAGATGTATTTTTCCTAGAAGTTAATGATGCTTCAGAGCTTTATATCACTTGTTCTGACTAAAATAAAAAAAAAAAAAATTCAAGGTTTTTAAAATTATAACAGCAATTTTGTTTCACAGAATTCAGTATAGTTGTCTGTTACTTGTTCATAGAAGGCATTGATTTTCCCTTTCCTTAGTCTGCATTTCCATTCTAAATTTTAACCTTTCTGGTGTTGTTGTGTTTGACCATGGAGATCCTCCTTTAGAATACCTAAACTTGCCTCCAGTTTTCCTCCAATTGTATGTTTTGTTGATATCAGTACATCTTTTTTGCTACACACCTTTCTGTTCTTTAGGCATTGTGCCCCACGAGTCGTTGTACATCATGGGGTCCTAGATTCAGAGACTAGCAGCCACTTGTCAGGGTGCTGTAGTCCCAAAACTGCAAGTGTCGATCACACTGATGGTCTTACTGATTATGCACCTTCTGCAAGTAGTCTCCACTGCAGGTGGACTGAATCCATTCACTGTGNCAGGATGCCGTTGGCCACCAGGGCACACTGCTGGCTCATGTTCAGTCGGCTGTTGACCAGCAACCCCAGGTCCCTTTCTGCCTGGGCACTGTCCAGCCACACTGTCCCAGCCTATAATCAGATCTACTCTGATCTTGACTGTTAATAAATTTAGTTCATTTCTTTAAGTTGCTTCTATTTGCCCATGAAGGTAATCAGTGAGTGATAAGGCCCTGTCCTTATTTCTACTCATGCACCCTTTGTTTTATTTTCTTTTCCTGCCCAGTTGAGGAGGGGAGCGATAGAGCAGTTTTGATGAGAACCTGGTCTTCAACCAGGGTCAGCCCACTTCATCCTTGCACCTTCAGGATTCTGCTTTAGTAATTTGGTGGTATTCTGAACTAAAGGAATGATTTTTCACAGCCAGAAGCTGTGTTTTGGCTCATCTTCTGTTCATAATTGACTTTTTCCACCTTAATGGGTTTAATGATCCAAATTCCTCTGCCTTGGAAATCAAACAAAATACTATTGTGGAAGTTTGATACTATTGGAAATTTTTAAATCCCTTTTCCATTATTGATATTCATGGCAGGTGACTCTTTTTCATTTATGACGTTCTACGGCCTCTAAAGATATTTGTGATTTGTTGTATTGAGAATAGTAGCAAAGATCCCAACTGGAATCCAGACTGCATTCCTGTTGGGAGTTGCCAATGTCATGCAGCTGTGTGGAAAGACAGATATGATCCTATGATACCCCAAATGGTGTCTCCCGGAATGATAGAGAACTTTTGATCTCTTTGCACAAGGTTCTTTGGAGACTTTAAATTGTGCTAGGGTGTATTATTCTGTTTATATATGCTTGAACAAGGTTTTATGAAATTAGTTAGAAATGTAAGGAAGGACTGCTAAAAGGCAGATGAGAAGAGGCTTGGAAATGTAGTGGAGGATAACAAGGCCTGAGCGTGTGCACAGCACCTGCCAATAAATCCATCAGCAGGCGCATCTAGAAAAGGACATAGCAGTATAAATGGAACAGCAGCATTGACAGAAAACCAGATCGTTTTAGTTGGCCATGAGTAATTTAGTCAAGAAGCAATGAGTTTTGTCACATTTTGCTGAGGCAAACAAAATTAGAACAGAAATAATTTTGATATAGACATCTTCAAAAATATGCAAGGAACTTTATTCTATAGTATTCACCATAGCAGGCAATAACTGAGAAGTTCATCCTATATTGCTGAGATTAGTCTTGCTTGTCCAGTTTGGGAAATAAAGGTGGTCTTCTGATGTCTGTGGGCATTCTGTTGCTGTGCAAAAATGGTTTACAATTCTATCTGTCTGCCTATCCCTGCCCTCAGCTTCTGCAGGTTTTCTTCCACTCCTTGTGAGAAAGTTATAACTGGTTGATAATTTTTATTTTGTTCTGCAAAACATCCAGCTCTCCTGTAGATATTGAGTTGATTAAGCTGGGGTCTTGTAGTCTTGCTTCAGTTTCCTTACACCATCAGCAGCAATCAGTGAATGGTACCACTCCAACGCTAGTATGTACCTTCACATTAATCATGCAATCCATGCTCCCATGAAACTGTATCTTTAAAATGTGCCCCAGGCATTGTTCTTAATATTGTATGTGACCTGGCAGATAAAAATAAATGAGTTCTATTGCAATCTGAAACCTTCTTGGGAGTTCATTTGTTTTCTTAGAAAAAAGTCAACCCATATGGCAGGGCAGAATTTACTTTTGTAATTAAGTGGCACCAGCGAAGGATTACTCTCAGGGCATTAGCTCCTCAGTAAGCTCAAGGAAATGAGAAACTACTTGTTTATCTTATTCTGATAAATTTCAATAAAATATTCAGACTAAATATTTCTCTGTGTGTTACTTGATGGACTAATTTAGCATGTAATAAAATATTATAGTGATTTCTCTATTTTGAAATACCACTAGGCTTAAAGGTTCATGGATTTCTCCAAGAACACCCTTGTCTTTGCTGTGTGAAAGTGCTTTGCCATATGTTTCTTTGGGAAGAAACAGTTGAAGGGGGAGAAGACCAGATTAGGGGAAGGACACAACAGTCTGTGGATTGCCCAGGCAAATTGTGCATTGCAGTTTTTTCCTCCTCATCTCCTGGCAATGTACATAACACACAGCAGCTCTAGTTTTGATAAATCAAAAATTGCTAAAAGTGTTTCATTCACTTTGGCTAAACGAGAGTTGACAAAAAGCATGTCTGAAACCCAGTAGTTTAGGGCAAATTTTTTATTTTTCTTCTTTTTTGGTGACTTTTTATTTTGTTTCCGCAGTGGTTTTATTCAAACCATGTAAGAAGAATTATGTCTATTTTTAAAGGGAAAATGAAGTTATCCTGTTTTCCCAAGCCTCCTATGCTTGAAATTTTGAACTGATAGCAGTGTGGATTGAGTTCATTCCTGAAATGTGGAATTTTTTTTTTTTAAATTCAAGTTGGGCTAGCTCAGCTATACTTTTGAATGATATACTTAATATCAGAAATAAGTCTCAAAGCCATCCAGTTTTTTTTAATTGGCTAATATATATTTTGACATACCTT